>BQNB010105210.1:0-23654 GCA_026074375.1 Tanacetum coccineum
AAAGAAACTCATTAAAAAGATGAAAGGAAAGTCTGTGGATACTAAGTTTGTAAAACCATCGGTTACTCGACAACTGAATGCTTTTAAATTTCAAAAACCACCAGTTTTTGGTAAACAGACCCCTTTTTCAGATTCTCTTGAGAATAAAGATTTTGCAAAGTCAAGGTCGGTTACCAGAACTAATGTGACACAGGATTTAAAAAAACCAGTCACTCCATAAATTTTGCCTAAAAATGTGAATCAAGTTCAAAAGAATACAAACATAATTGCACCAAGAATGTACAAAATAAACACTAGGCCTACTCAAACTAGAACACCACATTTATCTCATGACATTAGAAAAACTAACAAACGCGTGTCTTTCTTAACAGGAGTAATTACCACTACTAGTGTTATCAGACCATAATTTAAGATCACTCAACTGGAAGATTGGGTCATGCAAAACAATAGCCAAGTGAAGACAAAGAAAGTAGAAGACCACCGTAGGAATTTTAAGTTTTCGAATAATAAAACATTTGTAACGACTTCGAATGTTAATTTTGTTTGTGGAACTTGTGGCAAATGTATGTTCAATGCAAATCATGATTCGTGTGTTCTAAATTATATTAATGGCGTGAATTCTAGAACTAAGAAGCCTATGGCTGTGCCTATTAGTAATAGAGAACCCAAGCGAATAGTGAACCAATCTGTTGCAACATCCAGTAAGAAAACCGTTGCAACAGACTCCACTGTCAAGAAATCTAGAAACATAACTAGGAAGTTATATGAGAAAGTTAGTAAGACATGCAGTTGGTGGTATCCTAAGTATACTCCACCCGGATATAATTGGAAACCTAAGTCTCAAAAAGGAAATGTTAACCCAAACGTTAGTATGCCTCTAGGAAATGCATCTAGAACTGCTAATATTTTGGAACATAAGACTCCTAGGTGTTCCACTGTGTCTAATACTCCATTGTCTTCTAATTCTTTTGCAACTCGTCGAGATAATTCTATTCATCGTCGACTCTGGGTACTCAAAGCACATGATCGGAAATCTGGTTCAAGGAGCTATTACTATCAAAAGGGTTTATTACGTCAAAGGGCTTAATCACAATTTATTCTCCATTGGTCAATTCTGTGATGCGGATTTGGAAGTTGCTTTTTGGAAGTCTACGTGTTATATTCGTGATTTAAAGAGAAATGATCTTCTCACAGGTCCTCGTGGCATAGATTTGTATTATGTTACTCTTCAAGACTCAACAACTCCCAATCCAATTTGCTTAATGGCTAAAGCAACATCGTCTCAAGCATGGTTATGGCATCGTCGTCTATCTCATTTAAACTTCGACACCATTAACTTGCTTTCGAAGAACAATATTGTGAATGGGCTTTAAAAATTAAAATTCATCAAAGATCATCTGTGTTCTTCTTGTGAGTTGGGAAAAGCAATTTTAGGCATTGAAGTCCTTGAAACTGATGCCATTTATCTTAGTCAGAGGAAATATTGCATTGATTTATTACATGAGTTTAGGATGCTTGGTTGTAAACCCACCTCTGTTCCTATGGAACCGAACACTGTGCTAAAATTTAAAGTTAGTGATGATTATCCTTTTCTTGACAACATCATTGGCTATCAAAATCTTGTTGGTAAACTTATCTACATGATTCACACGAGGCCAGATATATCCTACTCAGTTCATTGTTTATCTCAACATATGCATGCTCATCTTAAATCTTATCTTCAAGCTGCTCTTAGTGTTCTGAGATATTTAAAAGCCTCCCCAGGTAAGGGCCTGTGGTATGATCACTCTACTATCTCCTCTACCGTTGAAATGTTTTCCTATGTCAACTCTGACTGGGCTAAATTCCCCAAAATCAGAAAATCTGTCTTGGGTTTTTGTGTCTTTTTTAATAGATGCCTTATCTCATGGAAAAGAAAAAAACCAGTCGGTCTTTCAAATTCCTCGACTGAAGCAAAATACAGGTCTATGGCCTCTACTTCATGTGAAATAATCTAGATTTTTTTTTTTTTAAAAGATCTCAAAGCTAATATATGTTTGCCTATTTTTCTTCACTGTGACAACAAGTCTGCTATTTGATGTGTCGTTTAGTATAGATAATAATATTATCAAGTTTTACTATTTATATTTGAAGTCTTTACCTATTAACTAACACGAACGGGCAGTGTACCCGATTGATTGTAGGTTCGTTGGTAAGTATGGTGTCGATCACTAAGAGTGAGCGTTAATACTTAAACTACTAGTATTCTAATTATCTAAGTTAGACCTAATTAATCCTAATTAAACTTAAATTAATGCAAATTGAGGGGTTTCAGCCTGAGAGACTGGCACGAGTTTTGGTTTAATCTAAACTAACAAAGCGATAAATGAGACAAATAACACACGCAAGCAGATAAACAAACAATAAAGAAGAGGTCAAGCCTTATGTAAGGAAAACGTATTAACCAAGTTTATTCCAATAAAATGTATGAATTGTCTAAGTATGCAATGATTGTACTACTTTCGTTGGTGGTATATCATTCCTAAGCTAGGTGGTACTTCTCGCTAAACCTTAGGTTTATATCATGGTTAATCCTGTCACAATCAACCAAACCTGAATAAAGTTTAAGCAGTTGATTATAATCTATCTATGTGACAATATTGAAACCTAGCTCATTGAGGCTTTACCAACTTATGGCCTAATATTTACCTATATACTAGTAGTCTACAATCCACTTAACTACCCAAAGAAACAGAATGTTATTTATAGTCCTAAGATACCTTAGTCTATCATTTACTTAACCAAAGGCGAAAACAGGATTCTATTTGTAGTCCTATTGAACTAGCTATTTAGATAAGCTGTATGTAGTATCTATCCCGGAGTCTAGCGTATATCCCAAATAACGATTAAGTTACATCTCTTTATTTATAATCCTAGATCCAGTTGAATGAAAGATGAAAAAGTAATCGAGCCATAAATGGGTATGAAGTGATAAATATAATCAACATGTAACGAAAGAGTAAACAATTGATATAAACAAATCAAAACATTAAATTATCATAAACATGGTTAATACCTACAGGTATTAGCCCATAATCTCAGTAACAATACACAGTATCATATTCAGAATGATTAAAGTAGGGTTTATAAAGAAAATGATACGCTAACCGAACAATTATTGCGAAGTATAATGATTACAAGAGTTTTCCAATGTAATTAATGCACTAGCAAGACCTTCTTGTCTTATAAAATCGTATGAGAATCGTACTTAGTGGTTATATGCTCTCCTAAAACCGAATGTAGGGTTTTCTATTTATAGGCTCCGAAATCTTGTCGATGCGCCGTATTGGTGAGGTCCAATACGATGTATTAGGGGTATTTAGCATGGGCTCCACAATTATTATATTCCAAAATATTCATTAACTGCCTCACAATACGGCGTATTGATGAATCAGGATACGGCGTATTGTGTCTTCTCGTCATGGATGTCTTTGTGAAGTTAAGGCACGAATACGCCGTATTTGCTTAGGTGAATACGGCGTATTGAGAGTAAAACATGCTTGTTCTGATATTTGACCAAAGTTTCATATATGATGTATCTGCTGATGTGGATACGACGTATTCTTCAAAGCTAGGAAATGGTCTTGAATTCTTCTAAGTCTTGGGATACGGCACATCTGTCTAGAATGATATGACGTATGGATATCAGTTTAGCAGACTTTTTTGAACTTCTTCATTTATGCTCCAAAACACGGTCTTTTCTCTAACTTTCACCAAATGCTCAATAATAACTGAGATTCATAAAGATAAGCAATTAAGTATCAAATCTTATATAAAATAATATAAAACGAGCAATATACACAGGATAAATGACGCTAATAATTAGACGTTATTTGATGTCATCAAATATCCCCCCACTTGAATCCTACTTATCCTCAAGTAGACTTTAGATTTAACTTATGAAAACGTATCCCAAACGAAATCGTTTTTATTCAATTACTAGTGCACAGCCAAACGCCTAATGAAATCGGAAATGAAATCACTCAAATCGCTCAATTAATCTATGTGGTAACATTTAGTAGTTCGCTAAATTTCTCGGTCGTGACGAGTATTCTATCATAAGCTTGGCAAGGATACACATCTCCACCACTAAAGATAAGGAGTAACAAGTCTAAAAAGGTAAATTGGGTGAATATGAAAAGGCTTAAGGGTTTATCACTCTTTTTAATCTCTATCGATACCAATATTTCAGAAAATGCGACAAAACCACAAATGCACGCCCAAATCCATGACCGCGACACTTGTGATTGCTCAAATCCCTAACTTGAATAAGCTAAAGAATAGGATTGAGTAATCTTCACCAATAGTATTACACAAACAAGGGCGACAAAACCACACATACACATTCAAATCCATAAATGAGACACATGTGATTGCTCAAATCCCTCATTCGAGTAAACCAAAGGTTATGATGAAGAATGATATAAGGTAGGGATTATGCATGAGAAACATATATAATTGGTGTAAACCAAAATAACAAAACAAATAGATTAAAGTCCAAACAATAAACAATAATGTTGCTAGCTACTTTCCCAACCACAACCTTGAAAAAGACACAAATTAATGACTAACTCACGCTTTAACACGGAAAACACACGCTTTGTTTGGTAGACATGAATTAGACTCAAAGATGTCTTAATCATCATTCTCAATGATCTATAAAAACAAACCTAGTCGGCATTCCCGTAACAACCAACTCCCATTCATCCATAATATAGTATAACAATAGTGGCGATATCTACCACTTAATACAAAAAATACATAGTTGGTTTATTTTGCGACCAACTTATAACAATACTCCATATCGTTGGTTTATAGTACGTACCAACGAATAAGCAATTATCTCATAAATAATAGAATCGGTTAAGTTTAGATGAACCGTTTATCTCACAATCCTTTCCTTTTTTCTCTCTTACATTTTTTTGAATTTTTTTTACACACTAGAAAATGAATAAAGGTGTACAACTTCACCACTTCACGATCATAATAAATCTGGATAATAATTCCAGAAGAACGCGACTCAGAAATAAAAATAATAGTGAAAGTAGTAAACACACGAAAAATAAAAGAAACTAATTTCACATTCCCATTGTAATGTGCAATTCCTGACCTAACGAAAGATAATAAATACGTACACGAACACGGGAAATACACACTTTTACACTAAAGCAACTAGCAACCAACCACGAACTCTAATCTACAGGGTAGGGTAAGGTGTAAAGGTGTAACAAAACATATTTTAGTGGTGTAAGAAATAAAATGAATGGCTCAGAAGGTTTTTCTAGGGGTATCTTACTCTAAAAATAAGAGTAATAAAAGGGTTTTATCCGGGGTTAACTAACCATTGAAGTTAGTTAATATCACATAATATTTGTAAATGACATAGGCCATTTAGTTTAAGCCTATAAATTTATCAATCTAGACAAGTCACTCCAATTATAAAAATAATACTCATTATGGTGGTCTCGAATAGTATACCAAAATAAGTTCTAAAGTTTACTACAATCACCGGCACACTCATGTATTTGTGGAATTTTAGTAAAATGGGGAAAACGAAATAGGCTTAATCCTCACAATATGGAAATAATGGTTATGTGTGCGGGTTATGCAACTAATAATCAACAAAAAATGTAAATTTTTTAAAATCTAAACATAAATTAGGCATATTCTTGTGAAAATAAGGACAAGTAGCGTTCTAATTCTCCTCCTTCCATTTGAGATATACAATGCTCACGTTGTATAAAATTAACATGAAATATAGGAAATGTAAAGAATTAAAACAAGAACTCCCCTAAGATTTGCTCGGTATGATCCTCCATGATGAGTTTATGAGAAACAATGTGTGTTGTGTTGCGAAAAATGTCTGAATACCAGCATGAACAACACACACATAAGATTTCAGATTATTCGCATACTACCACTTTCTTCATTCTCGTTTAGTACTTTCTTGTCTTAACATAAAGAAAATCACAACAATCATATCTCCAAATAAATGTCGGTTAGAATAAGAAAATAAAAACGATAACTGTACAAGACAGTCGATACGCCATATCCCTGGTGATGGATACGCCGTATTGAATCCTATAAGAAAAACATCCACTATGGCTCAGAGGTGAAATACGTAGTGTTCAGAAATCTAAATACGACGTATTGAAAAGTCTTACAATAAAGTTTTTTTTAAGTACTAAAAAATAAAAAGATAATTTGTCCAGGGTATTCAATACGTCGTATCCATGGGGTTGGATACGCCGTATCGACATACTGGGCAGAGAGACTCGATATAAAAATTGAAATAACATTCCGGATTGTCTCCCGGCAAGGAGTCTTTAACTTAGATGCCCTTCAGCTCTACATTGTACTCGTTATCCTTATAGACTAACTTGGGGTCGAAGGGGATGTCAAATGGCACATATAAATTTTTAACAAAATTCATTAGCATACCCTTATTAAAATATTTCCAAATCAGGATGTTAATACTTAATTCTTTAATAAAAGTTTCAATTGTGAAAATTTTACTAATTGTATCATGATTTGTTTTCCAAAGTTTATTTGATACTTGTGCATAGGTACCAACATCGATACTTATTATATCTTGTACCGGTTCGATAAATATATCCCCCAAAGAGTGCTTGATACCTATTTTATCTTCATCGTTGTCCTTATCTAATTTTAAATCATCGACATAAAATATATCATAAGAAAATAGATCTTTATCAATACTCAAGATGTCGAATTTTTCTTTTTTTAGAAAATCGTTTCTTTAAGGCTTTTCTTTTAGATATAACATTGTATTTTTCATTATCCTATTCGGACAATGATGTTTTATTTTTCCAATTAACTTCGTTGACATGCTGAGAACTCAATGTGGGTTTAGATGAGAAATTTAATTCTAATTTTAATGCATCATCATAAACTATAGCTGGGAATTTTGTTTCAAAAAATCTGAGGCAGTTAATATCTCCAATATCAAGACACCAGTTGATCTTACCATACTTAGCAGTTTCCCAGTTATACACTTGACCGTTTTTAAGAGTTTTCTCAGTTTCATACTGAACATATTCTTCCATAGTAATATATGGGTTGTCCATTTCCTATAATAAACTAAACACGAAAACAAATACGAAAAATTAAACTGCTGTTGTATCAAACGACTGATACGCCGTATTCAGTAGATTGAATATGTCGTATTGATGTTTAATGTCGAATACGCTGTATTGATTTTGAAAAGTGAATAAGCCGTATTCAAAGGGATGAATACGTTGTATCTGGTATTCGAACAGAAGGTAAACAACGAGTATTAAAAATGCAGAAAAACAAATAAAACACAATAACACTAAACAATTAAAACACAGAATAAAAAACTAATAAAAACTAAACTAAAAACAAAAATCTAATCTAAAATACTAATAAACAAGTAATAAACAATTTCACTCCTCAACAGCGACGCCAAAAACTTGATGTGTCGTTTAGTATAGGTAATAATATTATCAAGTTTTACAATTTATATTTTGCCGACTTTACCTATTAACTAACACTAACGGGCAGTGTTCCTGATCGATTGTAGGTCCGTTGGTAAGTAGGGTGTCGATCACAAAGAGTAAGCGTTAATACTTAATCTATTAGTATTCTAATTATCTAAGTTAGACCTAATAAATCTTGATTAAACCTAAACTAACGCAAATGGGGGGCCAGCCTGAGAGACTGGCATGAGTTTTTGTTTAATCTAAACTAATAAAGTAATAAATGAGACAAATAACACACACAAGCAGATAAACAAACGATAAAGAAGAGGTCAAGCCTTATGTAAGGAAAACCTATTAACCAAGTTTATTCTAATAAAATGTATGAATTGTCTAAGTGTGAAACGATTGTACTACTTCTATTGGTGGTGTATCATTCCTAAGCTATGTGGTACTTCTCCCTAAACCCTAGGTTTATATTACGGTTAATCATGTCATAATCAACCAAACCCGCATAAAGTTCACACAGTCGATTATAATCTATCTAGGTGACAACATTGAAACCTAGCTCATCGAGGCTTTACCAACTTATGGCCTAATGGTTACCTATATACTAGTAATCTATAATCCACTTAACTACTTAAGGAAACATAACGTTATTTATAGTCCTAAGATACCTTAATCTATCATTCACTTAACCGAAGGCGAAAACAGGATTTTATTTGTAGTCCTATTGATCTATCTATATAGATAAGTTATATATAGTATCTATCCCAGACTCTAGCCAATAGCCCAAATAACGATTAAGTTACATCGCTTTATTTATAATACTAGATCCAGTTGAATGAAACATGAAAACATAATCGAGCCATAAACGGGTATGAAGTGATAAACATAATCAACATGCAACGAAAGAGTAAACAACCGATATAAATAAACCAAAACATTAAATTATCATAAACATGGCTAATACCTACATGTATTAGCCTATAATCTCAGTAACAATACACAGTATCATATTCAGAACAATTAAAGTAGGGTTTATAAAGAAAACGATATGCTAACCAACAATTATTGCGGAGTATAATGATTAAAAGAGTTTTCCTATGGAATTAATGCACTAGTAGGACCTTCTTGTCTTCTAAAATCGTCTGAGAATCGTACTTGGTGGTTATATGCTCTCCTAAAACCGAATGTCGGGTTTTCTATTTATAGGCTCAAAAATCTGGTCGATACGCCGTATTAGTGAGGTCCAATACGGCGTATTGGGGGTATTTAGCGTGGACTCCACGATTATTATATTCCAGAATATTCATTAACCGCCTCCTAATACGGCGTATTGATGAATCAGGATACATCGTATTGGGTCTTCTCGTCATGGATGTCTTTGTGAAGTTAGGGCACGAATACGCCGTATTTGCTTAGGTGAATACTGCATATCTAGGGTAAAAAAAGCTTGTTCTAATATTAGACTAAAGTTTCATATACGACGTATCTGCTGATGTGGATACGACGTATTTTTCAAAGTCAGGCAATGGTCTTGAATTCTTCTAAGTCTTTAAATACGGCGTATCTGTCTAGAATGATAAGGCGTATGGATATCAGTTTAGTAGACTTTCTTGAACTTCTTCGTTTATGCTCCAAAACACGTTCTTTTCTCTAACTTTCACTAAATGCTCAATAATAACTGAGATTCATAAAGATGAGCAATTAAGTATCAAATCTTATATAAAACGAGCAATATAAACGGGATAAATGACGCTAATAATTAGACGTTATTTGATGTCATCACTATTCAACTACCTAATGACCATGTTTTTCATGAGAGGTCTAAACACTTTGAAATAGATGTCCATTTTATTAAATAAAAAATCATAACGGGGATCATTAAAACTCAAAAAATTGGGTCCACCAATCAAATTGCAGATATTTTAACAAAGCACCTTTTGGCTCATATTTTCAAATCCCTTAAGGGGAGATGTTTAACTATGGCATTTTAATCTGCTTATTGCATTGCTTATTCTTGTGCTTATTATTTGGTTATGTTTATTTCAGAGATCATTATGGTATAATTGGTTTCTTGGAGGTATTGGAGGCCTTGGATGCCCTTTGAAAGTTTTGTCGCCTTAGTGTGAAGTTTGGAACTTGGAGGACTCGCATGTTTACTTTGAGCTTATAGTATATGTTTCCCTCCCTGCTAGGGCTGTGAAGGACACGACACAAAAGATAATTCTCCCTCTCGCCCCGTTAATTACTTAGTCTCTCAAAAAAAACAAATGAGATCATCTCTTTTAATCTTGTAATATTTGTAGTTCTTGTGTGAGTTTCTCTCACAGACAGAAATCATCTTGTGTTCTTTCAATCCATTAATATATCATTGGGTTAAAGGTAAATCCTGCCGATCGACTTTTTCCTTTCTGTGTGGTGGTTTATACACTTAGTTGATACTACCTTTGTCCCATATTAAATGTTCACTATGACTTTTTTAATTCTTTATTTTCCAACTTTGACTTTAAATATTTTTATTTGTGTTATGCAATATTTAATGCAAAATATATGAATGGATTGGGTTTTAAATGTATTTTTCATTGGTATAATTTTCATCAAGTATTACATAACATAAACAAAATTATTTAAGGTCAAAGTTGAACCAGAAAGACTTTAAAAGTCAAAACTGAACATTTACTATGGACGGAGAGTATTACTTTACTGTGTGCGAACAATTAGAGACCTTAAACTTCATGTTTCACATGAAAATGTTCGAGAGTCTGGATTTCTTTTTAACAACTCAAACCAAGTATGATATATATCTTTCATAAACGGTATGCTACAAGCCTACAAGTCTATATACAAATGGTGTGCATATCAATCTTTTCTCTTTTCATACACCAAAACAGTTTAACTTTCTACTTCTAGTGTGATGAAGGGATTTGGAAGCTTAAAGAGTCGTGTTCTGATAAAAGGGCCAACTAATATGTCCATGCGGCTGCTGATCACCGACCTAATACGGTACCCTTTCTCTTGCATGATTGCCATTTGTTTTAAGAAATACTCGCGGGTATCCATCTTCATCTCCTCATCTGATCTGCATCACATAAGTCCACACATCACAATAATGTATTAGTCGGAAAGAAGGTTATCAAGGGTTTTTGGCTTAGGATTGAAAAACGTAGGGGGTGATCAGATGTGCACTTTATATTTCTTATGAAATAAGGATGGACGCATCGTAATATGCAAGTAAAAGTCTGTGTTAAGTGAAAGGCTAATCATGTAATGATATATAATCTATAAAATGTTAAATCTGTTAATTTAGAATTTAAAATGGATCATTATGATTTTAAATCACAAAATTTAGATAACCAATCCAAACACCCCTTTCAATGAAATGTGATGGCAAAAAAACTTGTTCACTTTATAATGATACCTCATGATCAATTCAGACCAACCTCCATATCCAGCTGCTTCAAGCTTATCAATGACCGCACCTCTTTGTTTCTCATGCTCCCTTGACAATAAAACCAGGGACCATCCACCATACCAAAGTTTCGTGTAAATTTGCACGAGAAACACATGTTTTTGATGTTTTGCCTCCTTAACACCATCATCGTGACCATAATGACGGAAACTGCATCATAAAATTCAAAAACACATTTAGCCATTGCCCATTTATATTTGATATTTTTGCACTTTTCGGATTGTCCAAAATGGCAAGTTGCACGTAATCATAAATGTATTTTCAATTATCAGTATAATTTAGAGAACATACTTTCAAAAGCAGAGTTACTTAAAAGGTAATATGAATGTATCCATTCATGTACAATTCGCCTTTACCAAAATCAAAGAGTTTAAAGATGATTACCGATGAAACAATGGTTTAGTATATAAGGAACCCGCGGATAGCAAGTCATCTATGTCAACTAACACCACATCTCGACCACCAACAACTTGCGTAACATTTTTGAAGTAATCCTCAACAAGTGACCCCATGGTACTCAAATCCCTCAGGTAATGACCAGCTTTAATATACTTGATAGCCACATCCTTACAAATTTCAGGCAAATAAAACGATTCAAAGTTACTAAGCTCAGCGTGTAGATAGGCCATTTTGCAATAATCATAGTGATCAGCATTAAGATCGCCAACTGATCTCAACATTTCAATATCTCCAGAGTTCCGACTTTCACATGATTGTAACATCACGACCAACGATATCAATATAGTCATCAATACGACCCCGAATGTCACAAGTGAACCAATGAATATAGTTGCAGCATACGACGTCATATAGATCACAGATTCCAACCTAAATTCGCTTCCCATATCTACATGATTCACAGTTCGATAAACTAATTACCATATTCAACTAAGACTCAACAAAATGGATGATCTTTCATTTTCATATAAGAAATTATAGTAAGCATACCAGATTCTTCGCCACTCGATACACTCGCAGAATACTCCCTTTCCATCGCATGGCCATACGCTGACATTTCAAGACGAAATCTCTGAAAAAATGGAAAACAAATTCAAGTTGGATAGATCATAGATGGTTTTGAATAGATCAAAGTCAAGTTTTTATATAATACTAGGTTTCTTGCAGGATCACCCAATCACTATAATGTAAAAAACTGAATCCCATGTTGACTGACAACTCACAACATATGTGTCGATATTGTTTAATATTTTTGTATTTGATTACATTAATCTGATACTAGTCAAAGGACTAAACTAGTATATATAAAAAGACAACCAAGATCACATGATCAATAATCCAATAGTTTGCAAGGATAGCATAATATATAATTCATACCACTTGATTGTATTATTGTTAGTTTAAAATGATTTTAATTTAGTCGAGCCAAATATATTGAATATAAGGAAGTGAATAGACGGTGATATAGTTTTATATTTGCTCCGTCTTCGTCTTATATTTACTTAAACGGGTTCACGTGTTGACCCGTTTAATATTTACTCAACCCAAATACGACCTATTTATTAAACAGGTTGACTTGTTTTTGACCCAAACTTGTTTATCCTCAACCCAAACATGTTTAACTTTGTGTCGTGTTCGCGTCGTTTATCGTGTCGTGTCAAGAATTACCACCCCTGCTCAATACTAACTAAACAAGAAACTTTGGTCAAATGTATATGAGCTATCTATAATGTTATGGGCAAATGGCACAAAAAGATACCCAACTTAAGGGTAATTTTCAATCAATGCATCACACTTTTTTTCTTGCATAAAAAGGCATCCAACTTATATTTTTAGCCAATTTGGGTATTTAACGATCATCCGTTATGTAACACCCCCAAAAATACAACAACGCAGCGGAATACCACTTGGGGTGCTACTTCATAATACACAACGCTAGATACAAGAGAACGACCTCTAAATGTGTCGTTTGTAAAACAATCTCGTTGATTTTCTGAAATCCAAAATAATAGTTGTCCCATAATTGCATCACCATGAAAAACTTGAATGTAAAGACTCCAATGCACATCAAATAATCCAAGCATCTAATTCACCTGAGAAAAACATGCTTAAAAGTGTCAACATTAAAGTTGGTGAGTTCATAGGTTTCTGTAAATATAAACGTTAGTTCCAATAAATGTATCTGCCCACTGTATCATTACAGTGTCATATAAAAACGTTTAGTGACTACTGTCTCCCTACAGTATCATAAAATAATTGTGTGACCATTTAAATCCTTAAACGTCTTTCCAAAATGTACGCATGATTTTTAGAAATCAATTAGCTGTAAAATATGCAAGACCATTTCTATCCCCAAATAGTCCCAAAATGTACGTATCAAAGTTGGATCACAAATATCCAAAGTATGTATTGCCACTTTATTCAAGTGTGTATAAAACCATGATTACCATTACTCTAAGTTCATGAACTGTGACGTAGACTTGTATGTATGCCACTTTATTCAAGGCACAGTAAGAGTGTACCCATCGTAGGTGTTCCCTCCAAGAACACCCGGGCATTAATGAAAAATAATATGTACCCATCATGGGTGTTCCCTCCAAGAACACCCGGGCAGTAATGATTGTTGGCCCCGCAGGCGCCAATCTAAAAGGTGAGAGTCCGTTTTGTTTTTTTTACTTTGGGCTAGATTTTAGGCTGTTTTTGAGGGTTTTTTTGGCTAATTTTTTTCCCGGATATTTCCTTTTTTTGTACGATTCGGGAATTTTTTTTTTTGCGTTGGGACGGGTTAATTTTTTCCCGAATATTTTCTTTTTTTGGGACGGTTCGATATCTTTTTTTTGGGCCGATGAATGTAAAAAAGTTGTGAACAATAAAAACTTGACAGTGTTTTTTTTGTAAATTTTTTTATGAGAATTTTTGAGAGTAAGAAAATCGTAAATATGTTAAAAGTTGAGGACTTTTTGTATTTATTTATTTTACTTGGGCCAGATTTCAGGCTAATTGTGGTCTTCTTTTTTTTTTTCCACTTAGGGCCAATTTTGAGACCATCATTTTATGCGATTTTAGGCTAGTAATGTGTCTATTAGATAATAATTTTCTTATATGGCTTATTTGTCGGGCCTCCTGTTAAAGTGTTGTTTTTTTTTTTTGCTATAATGGGTTTTTTTTTATATAAAGGAGAGTTGTACTTTGTGACACATATCGATTATTTTTAAAGTTATTAGGTATCGAAGATGTTTTCCGCGGTAATTTTTTTTTATCTGAATAAATCGGAACTTTTGTAATATTTTTTTTTTCCTCCTATTTTGTGCATACAAAATTAAAAAAAACAAAAACAAAATAATTTAAAAAAAAAAACCAAAATCAGGCTGGCCCAAAATGGGAGCCCATTACTGTAAAAACGACAGTGGATTTGTCCACAAATGTGTAATACAAGCAAAAGAACTCGCGCGTTGCGGCGGGGCTAATTTTTTCTCGAATAATTTTTTTTAACGTTTTTTCGGGGGTTTTTTTTGGGCGCTGCGTTATGGCGTGGGGGGGGGGGGGGGGGGGGGGGGGGGGCGGGGGGGGGGGGGGTGGGGCTAATTTTTTTATATTTTCTTTTTTTTTGCTAAGATTCGGGGGAAAAAAAAATTTGCGTGGGACGGGTTTAATTTTTTCCTGAATATTTTCATTTTTGTGACGCTTTTGTAATTATTTTTTACGGAATTTATTGTGTGAGAAAATCGTAAATAGTTAAAAGGAGAGGGTCCGATTTGTATTTTTTATTATTAATTTTTTATTTTTTTTTTACTTTGGGCAGATTTAGGCTATTTTTTGGGTTTTTTGGCTAATTTTTCCGGATATTTCCTTTTTTTTGTACGATTCGGAAAAAAAAATTGCGGTGGGCGGGTTAATTTTTTCCCGAATATTTTCTTTTTTTGGGACGGTTCGATATCTTTTTTTTTGCCGATGAATGTAAAAAAGTTGTGAACAATAAAAATTTGACGTGTTTTTTTTGTTATATTTTTTACGGGATTTTTTTCAGTAAGAAAATCGTAAATAGTTAAAAGTTGAGGGACCGTTTTGTATTTTTTTTTACTTTGGACCACATTTAATGCGAATTTTAGGCTAGTTTGTCGACAAATGTGTATATTAGTAACAATTTTTTTTATATGGCTTATGTGTTGGGCCTCATGTTTAAAGTGTTTTTTTTAATATAATGGGTTGTACGTTTGTGACCATATCGGTTGTTTTTTTAAAGTTATTAGGTATCGAAGATGTTTTCGCGGGTATTTTTTTATCTGAATAAATCGAAACTTTTGTAATATTTTTTTTTCGTCCAACTTTGTGCATACAAATTTAAAAAAAAATCGGGCTGGCCCAAAATGGGAGCCCATTACTTTAGCAATGTGGCCCACTGTCAAAACGACAGTGGATAAATCGAAACTTTTGTAATATTTTTTTTTCCTACTTTGTGCATACAAATTTAAAAAAAACAAAAAAAAAACCAAAATCGGGCTCACCCAAAATGGGACCCCATTACTGTAGCAATGTGGCCCACTGTCAAAACGACAGTGAATTTGTCCACAAATGTGTTATATATTAGTAAGGCTAATTTTGGGCTAGTTTTTTTTTTTTTTTTACTTTGGGCCACATTTTATGCGAATTTTAGGCTAGTTTGTCGACAAATGTGTATATTAGTAATAATTTTTTTATATGGCTTATTTGTTGAGCCTCATGTTTAAAATGTTGTTTTTTTTTTGCTATATGAGTTTTTTTTTAATATAATGGGTTGTACGTTTGTGACCATATCGATTATTTTAAAGTTATTAGGTATCGAAGATGTTTCCGCGGGTATTTTTTTTATCTGAATAAATCAGAACTTTTGTAATAATTTTTTTTCCTCCTACTTTGTGCATACAAATTTTTTTTAAAAAAACCAAAAACAAAACAATTTTAAAAAAAAAACTCAAAATCGGGCTGACCCAAAATGGAAGCCCATTACTGTAGCAATGTGGCTCACTGTCAAAACGATAGTGGATTTGTTCACAAATGTGTAATATAGTAATTGGTTTACGTTTTCTTTGTGAAACTGTGAGCAATTTAATATAAAACACCACAAATCATCAGCTAATTTTATACTACAACTATTTCGTGTTTTGTAGCTTCTAAACCTTGATACACATCCAATAAAATCCGCAACGAAAAGCTGGTTTTTACAAAAAATGGTGGTGGGATGGGGTGGTGTCGGGATGCGGTGTTTTGGTAGTGATGGTGGTGTGGGGAGGCATGGTGGGTAGGCAAGATGATAACGTGTGGTAAATAGTAGCCGGTGGATTTGAAAATGTAAAAACTAACGGATGATCGTTATATATTTAACGAAAATACCCAGATTGGCTAAAAATATAAGTTGGGTGTCTTTGTTAATGCAAGAAAAAAGCCGCGCTCCCTTAATTGAATATTACTTTAAGTTGAGTACATTTATTTTTCATTTGCCCTAATGTTATCTACTGAAAATAATATGAAATATAAAACTGAATGATTACATTAGATGAATAGAAAAATATCAAGTTTGGAATAAGGTGACTGCACAAATTCTTATCCTGTTAGAACTTAGGGTGTGTTTGTTTAGCCTTTTTTTGGATTTGAGGAATCTTTTCATAGAAATAATATTAGTTTGGTTTGTGCCTATGCCTTTTAAAACAGTGTTGGACACCCATATTCATGGTCTTCAACGAAACCACACCCTTCTTATGCCTTTACTGACAACAAGTACTTTTCTTTGAATTGTATGCATGCATATGCTAATATTTATTTGTTCTCACACTGTTTTTTAATTTAATGTGGGTCCGATTATATTATTTTATATAAAAATAATAATAAAATATAATTTTAATACTCATACCCATAAACAAAACAAACAACTTTTAACACAAATTCAAATTCAAATCTAAATATTAATCCAAATTTAAAATCCAAATCCAAATCTAAATCCTAAACCCACCTACAAACCAAACGGGCCCTTAGAATAAAAACTGAACGATTACACGCATTTAATTTCTGGTATAACCTACAACTTATTCTAACAATTTATTTCACTCGACGTTTTCATAATAACCTGAATAACTTTAAAAAACTCTTTAAAACTTGTGTGACAAACTATTTTTTTAAGAGTTAATTGTCTGAAAATGTACAATAGTTGACACTTTTTGTCATCGTTTGTAGATTATTATTTTTTTTCAATTGTGACACCAACCTTTTAAATTTCGATCATTGTGTATTTTGTGACCATTTTACCCTTACTTTTTTTAAATTTCAAAGGGTAAATTGGTCATTTTACATGACAAAATTGTCACAAACTACTATTAGATGATAGATTATTTGATTGACTACCTTCCAATATTAGTTGATATATTTTTTGGATGATTTGTTAGTCAACATGTATTTTAGGATGATTAAATAATCATGAGTAGGATGATTGGATAATCATTATATGTACATTCATCATTCTTAGCTATAGTCTAGTTGTCATTGGACTCAAGCCTTTATATTTGTATCTATAAATAGTGATGAAATAATATATCATAACCTACGGGGTTTTCTATCTTCTTTCATGGTATCTAGCTAGGTGTGATTCTCAGATCTAATCGGCCGTAATGAGCCGTCATCCTCAACCACCTATCCCCGTCAAATCTCTCAATCTCTATTATCAAATCTCTCTATCTCTATTTTCAAAACCCGTCGTCGGCCACCATAAGCCGCTACTAAATTTCAAAAAAAAAAATCTCTCATTTTTCTGTTATCATCACGTACATTTTCTTCTCTTATGCTACTGATCTTGCTCAAACATATACCATATGTTTGATTTAGTTTTGTTATTTTTCTGTCTTGTTTAATTTGAGGCATCTTAACATGCGGCTATGACCCTGCTCTTTATCTAATTCTTCTAAGGATATCCTCTTTTGTTTTCATCTGCTTTCTTGAAAGGTAGCCAATCAAATAATCTATCATCTAATAACTACACATAATAGCACGAATTTAAAAGGTTGGTGTCACAATTGAAAAAATATAAATACCCTACACACAATGACAAAAAAATATCAAGTATAATACATTTTTAATTAAGTAACTTTTTTTAACAACTATCTCATTATTATAATGCCATATCGTTCATTTTCATAAAATAATACGGAGTATAATAGAAAAGTAACTTTTTAACCGGCTAGATAAATACAACGAAAAAGAGATCTAACTATGGAGTTTTTTTTAGGGTTTTAGTCATACAATAGCAACGTACTTTCTTAAATGTTCCGTTTTGGTACGTGCATTTTTTTGTTCCATTTAATGTAACGAACTTTCAAGTTTTGTGTTAATCATTAAAGCCAATGGTCAATCGAAGGCGATGAAAACTCAAATTTTTTCCACGGAATTTTGAATAAAAAACGTAATCAAATGAACATCAGGGGTATTACGATTGATGGCGTTTGGAAGGAGCAGCCTAATGATGTCAAACAAGAATTTCTTTCTCATTTTCAGGATAGATTCGCTAAACCTTCGGAGAGGCGTGCTAATATTGATATGAGATTTCCGAAAACTATTTCTGAAGATCAAAGTCAGGACCTCGAGCGAGAAGTTTCTAAACAGGAGATTAAAACGGCTGTTTGGGGCTGTGGCACAGACAAATCCCCGGGCCCTGACGGGTTTTCTTTTGGCTTTTATCGGCATTTTTGGCCTGTTATTGAGCACGATGTTTATATGGCTGTAAATCATTTCTTCATTCATGGAGAAATTCCTCCTGGTTGTAACTCATCATTTATAGCTTTGATCCCAAAAGTCCCGGACGCTAACTTGGTCAAGGACTTTAGACCTATTAGCCTCATTGGAAGTATCTACAAGATCATTGCCAAGATTTTGTCTAACAGGCTTGTTAATGTTTTGGGGGACATTGTTAATGAAGTGCAATCTGCCCAATTATCGCCGAAAGACAAATGTTAGACGGTCCGTTTGATTCCTTAATGAGATTCTACCATTTGGTGGTACCAAAAGAAGAAGAAACTCTAATTTTTAAGTCGATTTTAAAAAGGCCTTCGATTTCGACATAGATGGGATATTTTAGATGAAGTTTCTTAAAGAGTTTCGGTTTCAGGTTTAAATGCGTAAAACTGGATCAAGATGCCTAACTTCTTCAAAGGGTTCTATTCTTTAACATGTGATGTCCACGAATGAGTTCATACTAAAAAGGGTTGAAACAAGGCGATCCTTTATCCCCCTTCCTCTTTATCCACCGTGATGGAGAGCCTTCATTTTTATCTTTGTCAAAGAATCGTAAACGCGGGATGTTTAAAGGTATTGTTTATGCTCACTCTTTATGTCTTATCGCATATTTATATGCGGAGATGCTATTTCTTAGGGGAGGGAGTGACGGTAATATCTCCACTTGATTCACGTTTTGAAATGCTATTTTCATGCTTCAGCCTTAAGATTAAACTTGAACAAAGTAAGATAATGGGGATTATGTGGACAGTGCTCAGGTCATCCAAGCGGCTGCAAAGTCTCAGGATGTCTCGTTCATAAGTGTCCTTTCTATATCTTGGGACTAGATGGGTATGTTCTATGACACGTGTTTCAAGCATGGCAATTAGATAGTTGAAAAAGTGAAGTCTCGCTTTTCAAATGGAAAACCCAAAACTTTATCTATTGGTGGTCGGATTAACTTTGTTGAAATCGGTTTTAGGATCTATTCCAGTCTTTCACATGTCTATTTTCAAAGTTCCTTCAAAGGTCTCATATCTTAGAGTCTATTAGAAGTCATTTCTTTAATGGCCATGATCCGGGTAGTAAAAAGGCTTCTTGGTTAAATGGAAAAAAAACCAATGGGGGTATGGACATACAAAAAACGAGCGGGCTAGGTATGTGGTCCTAGCTTATTTTGCTTAAATAGAGCTTAAGATAAATGGGTTTGGAGTTCTCTCGCAAAAAGACCTACTCTTTGGACAAAGTTATTGTGGCTATTCACGGTGTGGGTGGAAAAATTTCATTCGGAATGGACTTCTATCTGGCAAATCATGTTTGCAACACCTCTAATATTTTTGAGAGAAGTTTCATCCTCCCAAAGAAAGGTAAGTACGTATTTGATTATCTGACTCATAAGATGGAAACGGGGAGACCCACCAATTCTGTTGGATCATTGGCATACTAGGGGGCATTTTAAAAGACATTTTTCCAGATAATACGCGCTTGAAATCCTCAAAGGATGTTTACTGTTAGTTCCAAGATTAGGCGACACGATTTTGGTCTGCACCTTCCGTCGAATTCTCAGGTGGTATCGAGCAAAATCAATTCGACAACTGTTAGAAATGGTTCGTTCTGTCCACTATCGAGCCTTCGGCTGAATATGGATTGAATCTGGAGAAGTACGGGTATCTATTCGTGGCCTCTGCTCGAGACGTAATCGATGAATATGGCCTTCCCGAATATTGTGTAGGAAAGAAACTAGATGGGTAAAGGTGTATCCCGAAAAAAAGTCAACGTTCTTGCCTGGAAATCATGACCGATGCTTTACTACCCGGTTCAACATTTCACGTAAGGGTAAGGACATTCAGGATATTGTCGTGTCCTATTTTGAATAATGCTATTGAATCGACGGACCATTTGTTCTTTAGGTGTGGATTGGTTCGGGACATTGCTAATAAGGTTTGGATGCTGGTGGAATTGGATCACGCAAACTTGAACTCAAATGCAGAAATGGAAAGTCTTGGGCATTGTTTCAATTCGTATGAAATCCAAACTCCAAAAAGATGTTCGAGAGGAGTTTGTTATTCCATTGGTGTACGTTGTGATCTATCGAAACAAGCTCCTATTTGACGAGAGAAAACCTTCGCAGCCGATGCATATTGATAATACATAACTATTTCTTTTTATTGGTGTAAGATAGAACTAAAGTCCCCCCCCCCCCCCCCCCTCGTTCTGAAATGGAAATAAATGGCTCAAAAACCCCTATATTATTGTTTTGTAATCTAGCTCCTTGCTAGTTTTTGTTTCTAATAAAATCGCCGTTCCAAAAAAAACTTCTGTGTTTACAAATGAGTGATGTGATGTTTGAATATTGCTTCACTTATGCAAACATGCATTGATGCATAGGAATGACAAATGATAAGAACAAGGTGTTTATGGCTCGCATGCCGTAGGAATGTTCAAATGTTATGCCCAAAATTCTTATTTATATAAAGTAAGAATCAAAACTTAAAGTTAGAGAAATGTGAAGTTTTTGAAGTACAATTATAAAGTGATCATAGTTTGCCATAAATCAAGTAATAACAACAAAAAGTATGAAAACATGAAAGACTAAACAAAAAAGTTGCAGATGAGATGAAATTTTGTATCTTAATTAAGATCAAGATGATTAAAAAATGATTCTTTTGCTTAATTAGCAAACCTACTTGTGTCCCTGATGTTTTGATTGGTGAATTTGAAAAAGTGATTGGTGAGAATTTGAAGAGGGAAAATGCATCATACAAATGTACAAGTTTATGCATTAGACATATTGTTAGTAGGGTTGTGCAGAAAACCGAAAAACCGAACCTAAACTGAAAAGAAACCAAAAAACCGAAACCGATTGAAAAACCGATGGTTCGATTTATGTAATTTATAAAAACCGAAGTTTATGGTTCGGTTTGGTTTTAGCACAAACACAAACCGAAAAAAACCGAACCGACAAAATACATATAATCTCAAAAAGTCGTCTTTCAATTGCTTGTTAAATGTGTCATTTATAACACATAAACATCTATCATCTAGAATATTTGTGCTTGTTACTTTTTTTATTGTCATTTTTGTTTCACTTTATGACGCATAAACAATTATTTTATATAATTTTTTTTATCATCAACTGTTTCTTATTGTCATTATTTTGTGTTTCTTTATTCTTAAAATTTAAAAAAAAAAATTCTATGTTGAATTTGAAATTCGACCATTGAAAGACAAAACTACGATAAACGAATTAAAAACCAAACCGAAAATAAACCAAAAACCGAAAAACCGAACCTATAATAAACCGAAACCGAACGGTTTCTAAAAAGAAAAAACCAGATATTTTCGGTTCGGTTTCGATTGTAGCCAAAAATCGAACCAAACCGAACCATGCTCACCCTTAATTGTTAATTGTTAGGCATAGATTGTACGCATATGTATCATTACTCAAGATGATTTAATATGATAAACATTATTTCTTATTGCATTTTTGGTCCCTATGGTTTGACAAAATTGCAGGTTTGGTTTCAATCCTTTCAAAAGTGTAACGGTGGTCCTCATTTTGAACTTTTGGTTGCATATTTGATCCGTGACCAAAGTTAAATGACTATAATACCCTTCTCTTCTTCTCCTTAGACCAAGGGATTTTTAGTCATATTAAGTTTGTTTAGGAACGCAAACATGCAGACCGAAACTTCAAAAATGAGGATTACCGGTGGCAGTTTTTTCGCAAGAATTAAGATCAAACTTACAATTTGGCCAAATCACAAGGACCAAAAACGCAAAATACTCATTTATATATATCCAACTAGGAAAAACAAAGCTTATCAATTTGGATAAGATACGTGATATATCACTCATATTTTATTAATCTTAAAGTACATGTAAAACAATGAATAATAGAAGTTATCGAACACGAGAAAAGTGAGTATGAGGTGGTCTCATATATAAACTTACATGCGAAATGATTTAAAATTACGTCATTATAATTTTTTTTTTAAATTGGAATAGTGAAACTAATATATGCGTAGTGTAACACTTTTTAACTATGAATTAAATCAAACCAATGTTAAATCTAGAACTAATTCGTTAGTTAATAAAAACACCCAACAATATGATATAGAAAAAACATATATCAAAGTGAACTCAACTTTATTGATGTTGTAATGCAATCAAGAAAAAACATTAATATTATGAAGGACATGATACAAAATAAAATAGATTTAATTTTTTCTTATTAAGACGAAGTTTTTAAAAGTTTCACATGTAAACTTAGATACGAGACAATTCATTTCCTCGTATATACTTGAATTGCTATCCTTAAAGTAGTGATAGCTAGGAATATATTGTGTTAGATATATAAGGGTATGTTTGGAAGACGGTTTTTAAGAGTATTTTTAAGTAATTATCATTTAGCATTTAACATTATTATTATAAAGTTCGTTTGAAAGAAAGCATTTAGCATTTATAAAATTATAAAAATGCTAATTGCTCAATGATCTTTGAATAAGCATTTAGCATTTAGCATTTAGAATTTAGCGTTACGTCATTTTACACATTAAAATTACACTTACACTTACAGCTATTCTACCAAACACTTTTATAAATTAAAATGCTACTGCTAACTGCTACAACAATCATCATTTCGTAAATATATTTAGTTGTCGTTGTACACCGTCGTTTGCGCGCATACTGTTTTGAAAGGAAAGTTAAAAATAGCCCCTTTTGGACCTAACCCATGAATCCACAAACACAAACAAAGGCACCTTTATGCAATGTTTTGAAAACCGGGTTTTGAATCGACCCGGTCGAGTCACCGGGTCACCGGTTTACCGGTTCAACCGGTTGGACCGCCGGGTCAACCCGGTTTTCCAAAATATATATATATATATATATATATATATAATAATAATTAAAAAGAAAGTATGTATATAAATCATGAAATATTCCATATATTAAGCCTAAAGACTATTTATTAACAAATAAAACAT
>BQNB010105211.1:0-23654 GCA_026074375.1 Tanacetum coccineum
ACTATATATACCTTTGGGTTACCGTCACAAGATATTTTATTGATAACCAACACGGTTTAGTTTCTATATATTCTTTCTAGTGCATAGTAGTTATGTTTTTGGTTTTGAATTATTATATGTTCAATTACTATCATATTAGTTCATGGTAGTTAATAATATTGATTTATTAGCACCTACATGTTAACAAATTCTCGCGGGCATGCATTTTAGTTAAATAAAACCCTAAATAAAGTAAACATTATTTGCAAAATAATCATGAACCTCATCACAAAGTAGATCAACAAAAACCCTAACCCCTAGCTAGCTTTAAAACACTACCTAAATACCTAATGAACTTCCATGCACGCACATGAATATTCTCTATAATCATCTTGAAAATATAACAACCATGCATGGTTAACAGCAGTACGAAAATTCATGATAGCAGATTAATTAACAATGTATATGTTAAATCATAACAATAATTAACAAAAGCTAAAACGAACCTTGATCACAATTGAGGAAGAAGAAGCCATGTTGAGATGCTAATTACGATTCCAATCTCTATGGCTTTATGTATGTATATGAGTTTTTATTATAGGTATATAAACACAATCTTGAGATGATGTTTGTTTATACTTGTTATCTTTACCAAAAACTAAAAATAGGTAAAAAAAAAGTAATCTTCATTTACATTACACTATAAACATTTACAGTATATCTTATTAAAATTAAAATGCCAATTTCTTTTATTAATTTATTATTAAATATTTTGTGTGCGTTGTTGTGGTTATATTTGTCTTTTGAAATCTTGACTTTGTGCTAGATGACTAAAAATAAGACTAGAAAATGTAGTCTTAAACAATGTTTGCAGAAGAGGAGGTGCATCTAAAGTCTTCATCTGCAGAAAAAAGAACGTTTGTTTTCTATGCTATTGAAGTACTCCATTGATTTTTTTCTTTATCTTTTTCACTAGAGTATTTTTGTTCGTTTTTGTATGTTTTCGTATGTTTTCGTATGTTTTCATACGTTTTTGTACGTTTTCATCCGTTTTCATACATTTTTATGTTTTCTACATTTTTCTACGTTTTCGTACGTTTTTGTATTTTTTTTACAATTTTGTACGTTTTCATACTTTTTAATGTATTTCTACGTTTTATACTTTTTTGTAAATATTCATACGTTTTTGTACGTTTTCATCCCGTTTCATACGTTTTTTACGTTTTCATATGTTTCTGAAACGCCCATTTCCCGACTCTAAATTTGACATTCTTAGGCTATCCCGAAGGATACCATACATTCACACTGGATCCAAACTAAATTTAAATTTATCATTCTTTACCACTTTTGTCATTTATGTACTTTTCTAATCATATACTTTTTCATTTCTACTTTTAATTGCCTTATGCAATTCTAACTCACACTTTATCATCCTTTATTATATTTTACAAGATTCAATTGATACATGTCTATCTCATATATTACATATTCATATGCATTTATTGTTTTCTTGTCAATCCCACGTTGACCTCATGATCAATTTTATACCAATACATCCTTTTAATCCATTAAATTTTTTCACGTATATAAACCTCACATTTGGTTTACTTTAAGACACACTCATTAATCCATTTTACTCATCATACGCCCCCTTCAAATATCTATATAATTCTATTCATTCTTTATCATTTATATACGTCTCGTACTTAATCATATCATACTATCGCATTATACTTTATCATGTTCTTTACATTATATGACTTATCATACTTCATTCCTTTAAGACTAATGATCTCGTATTGGAAACCAAAATAATCAAGAATTAAATATAAATGATACATAATCAAACTTCAATTACTACAAATTTCCAAAAACTTAAGACAGGTCCATCTAAATAGGGAATTTAAAGGAGAAAAAACCCGTAACTTTTATGTAGTTTTATACATATACAAAGATGAGGTAATAGAGTCGACATAAAAAAATATGTTGGAGGGATCAAAAGAGTAGAGACGGCAATTCAATGGTTAACATGAGGTGTAAGGCGGCGTAATAGAGTGGTATGTTAGTTGCCATGGGAAGTAGGTGTGATAGAGCCGAAAATGTTAAAAACAAGTGAGTTGTGTTAGGAGAAGAAAAAATAAAAGAAAGATATGTGGGTAAATTTGTGATATAGGATTTTGGATGGAAACAACCTTCTTTTTAGCACCCTTTTAGAAACAGGATTTACTTCGGTATTAAGCAAAAAAGAAATAATCTTTTTCCTGGTTGCATTAAGAAATTTTTCCATCTAGGATATTAAGCAAAAAAGAAACACCCATTTACTCTCAATACATAATAATTTTTCATTAAGCAACTTTTTTATAATTCAAACATTCACTTATTTACTCACCCCAACTTACATACTTTCATCATTCCTTATCAAAATGCAATCCTATACATTTATCTTAGCTCAAGTACTTCTTAAACTCATATCGTCATACACATCATATATTATTTAGACATATAAATAGCCTACCATAGACCTTACATCACATAAACATATATATATCCTTAATTAACACTTCTCTAATAAGTGTTTTCCATTCTTACCCGCATTTATAATTATTTAGTCTATGGCAAAAATAACATATGTAACATTTCATAATTATTCTATATCTAAGCATCATCATAATCAAAGCCGCAAGTACTAACTACCTTATAACTAAGGCATTCACATTCCATGCTACTTAAACTTACGGCATACACATCTACAAGTGGTCTAAGTTTAGGCAACCTATAGTGGAAACCTACTTCACTTAGTCCGAAGCTCTGATACTAAGTTAAAACGCCCCTTTCCCAACTCTAAATTTGGCCAAAAATAAAAAACTTTGCGTAAACGCATGAACGGGAATGACCTTCTGTCATTCTTTTATAAACTAACCAAAATCAATAACAATTCGGCCCTTGAAAGTATTTTTAGGTAAAAGTAGACTCGAATACCTTTAAAATGGCGGGTGGCACGACTTCTAACTCCTTACGGTTTGGTTTTTACGACATAAACAAGATCGACCAAAATCTAGAAGGGAACCATGCGGCTTTATGCTTCTGGGCATACATCCATATGGTTTGCTCAGAACTTTCTGTGACAAGCATACACCCGTATGCTCAGAAGCGTATGTCTTTATGCTCATGTATCAAAAGTTGTCCAAAAACAACACTTTATACATTTTTTCGGAAAATGACTTTTATAACTCGACATAACACCAAAACTTCCGGAATTCATTANAATCCAAGATTAAAAAACCCTAATCTCCTAGAATCAAATGAATGGTGAATGAACAAATCAGGTTAATCGAATAAATTCAAAAACCCTAATCTAACAAACACGTCGAATCTGATCTAGAAAAAAAGAATACATTAATCAAAGATTTAGTCGCAATAATCAAGCGTTATTCAATGAATGGTAATCAAACAAGCAAGGGAAATCAATCAAGGGTTGATTTACAAAGAGGGTTGTTTTTAGGTTGGGGTTTTTTTAGATCTCTGATATTTTTGCCTTTCGTATTATCGTTCATTCATGTTGAACCAAGCACACCTTTCGATAAAGATAGCCTACGTATACATATAACAACCAACCATCAAGAATGTCATATGGTGTATGATAGGGACCATTTTGATTAGGAGCTTATAAACATGTGGGTTCATATTTGGCTTATATAAGCTTACCATGCCATGATAAGCTCGTATAAGCCGAAGAGTTTCAAAATAAACCACAAAAATAAGCTTATGAAATATAAGCCGAAAATCAAATAAGTCATAAGCCCGTTATATATGCCGAAACAAACACCCCCAAGTAATATTTAGGTGCCTCGCATCCACGGCTCTCCTATGATCCAACCCCGACTCCCCTACACTACCGAAATTCACCCTCCCATATTCCCCACAGCTCTACATATCATTATCATATAATCAATTTGAAAGCACGTATGTGGGGAATGATGAAAAACCAAAATTACAGATTTTTAAGCAATTTATTACCTGCGAGCCAAGCATTTACATTTTTGACTTTCATGTTTCTTGTTTCTTAGGTTCGTAACATTTCGTCAAACACATTGTGAGCACCATTCAACCCACCACCAAACAACTTAATTTTGTTAACACCCACATCAAATAATCATGACCATAACCAATCAACTTGATGTAGATAAACTAATTTTTAAAATCTAATTAAATCAAATTGAATGAATCATATCATACCTGAAACAAAAAAGTATCACCACCAAACTATTGCCTACATACCTGCAATCATATCATGATGAACCGCTTGTGTTACCCAAGCTCAACTCATTCTGACACCAACACCAATCAAAATAGATAATAACAACCACAATTTGTAGCTAGTTTTTTTGTTAAGGTGCTTTAGATGAAGAAGATCCACCAAACAAAGAAAGATAATGATCAGTACCTAACTTTGATCTTAAATCGGTGCTCCACTTTTTAAGGGAGGAGAATGGGTGGGCGGTGTGTGTGTTTTTTGTGGGATGAGAAAGAAGTTTGGTGGAGAAGTTTGGATAAAAGAGGTGGGAGAAAAGAGGAGCAGCGGTGAGTTTGATGAGAAAGGGGGGGGGGAGAGAGAGAAGGAGACACGTACCCTAAATAAACCGGGTATAATTAATAATAGGAAGCGGGTATAACCCGAGTCGGTTTGGTTGACCCGAGCGACATTAAGAGTGGCACGAAAACCGATTCTTCATGGTTAATATTATAGGTATAATATGTCTGTGTAAGCTAAATGTAATATAGGAGTTTATGGTGGTTAATTTGTATTTAACGTGAACTAAATTTGGATAAATTATCGTGAACTAAATTTGACACATCTCATAATTTAGTAACAGTAGTCACAATTGTCGTTAAAGTATCTAATGGCAAGTGCTTTAATACATTTTTCATGACATATTGTTTGTTTATTTTTTCGTAAATATTTTGTGTTCGACATATTAATGTAATAACAAGTTAATTTATTGATTTTTACGATAAAGTAGTTGAAATTACGAAAGAAATTCTTTTTTATAGCCATCTACCTCTATTTTAAACGTTATGTACATCAAGTAAAGGAGTTTTATTGTTGTTACTCAAACCCGACTCAATTTGTGTAAGTCACACAAGTTATCACTTTATCGTTCGTTGCCCCCCGTAATCATAATTCCTGACTCCGCCACTGGTCGGAGGACGATGCGTATTCGATCTATCAACAAAAACAAATGATCAAAGACAAATATAATTTGCATTGCGATTAGTCATTGGGATGTATATTTTTTTTGGTATGTTTTTTATAAATGTTATGACACTTACTGCTCTAACCTTGTCAGAATCAAACGGTTATTTTTTCAATAATACAAATAAAACAGGTTTACGTGTCCCATAAACAAGACACGTCAATAGGATATAATGTGAATCTACGTATCATCGCCACACCACATAAGAAGATCAATAGCATTATTAAAAACATAAATTTACTGTGTATGATGTCCAATAATAATCATATGACCTTATTACAAGTGTTTTTTAATTCAAGCATACATCTTCTGCTAGTATAACTTTCGTAATTTTTACATCAAAATCTTGCTATCATAGTTCTATAGAACTATGGAAACATACTGACTTGAAAGGGAATTTAATTACTTAGCTAATTCAAGGTTGTTTATTTTGAGTGTAGATATAATCAACATGAGCAACAAGTGTTCTTCTCATCAAACAATCTTCTTCACCATCTCCTTTGCAATTTTCTTCCACGTCACCTTTTGACATCTCTTCAGCCTTCAATAACTAAACAATAGTAATAAAAATCCACAAACACAACAAATTTTGTTTACAAGTATATGCTATACATACTAAAAATGGTATAAAGGAGTAAGATTGAGATCCTTTTAAGTTCATATGCACATGACCGGTGGTAATGTTCACTCACAATAAAAAAAGAAAACTGGTCCTTCATGGCCCCGCTGTTTTGTTTGTGAGAGAACATTACCGGTCATGTTCATATGAACTTGGGAGGATCTCAATCCAAAGGAATTTGGCATACCGAGTGATCAGTTTCAACTAGAGAAACATTGCTAAAGGCTGGCGCTGGACGACCAACGGAGTAGCATAGCATGGAAAGGAGGAGGATGGATATTGTGCATAGGGTGGTAAGTGTAATAGCTTTAGGCATGTTCTTTTGATGGAGCAATGAGGATAGGAGGTAAAAGGAGACTGGTTTCAAGTCAGCGTTTATAGCCCTATGAATATGTTATAAGGGGCAATATGGTAATATATATGAAAGGCGAAAAGAATAGAAAAGTAAACAAAGTGATACGAGTAATGAAGAAGAGATGTGAAGTTGAGTAGGATGAGCTGGTAAGAAGCTCTAGAAACTGCAATTTTTTCATAAATGGTTCTGTTCTTATGTTTTAGTTTGAACATAAGACCGTTATGTAAAGAGTTACTCCTATGTCTTCTTGTGTTTAATTTTTATTTCTTGTAAGTTAGTTGATAATCGGTACAATGGTCGGTATACATGTTCGATGTTTCACCCTCAACGACAATATGTGTAAGACAATGTTTATACTCGGTCTCCATTAGAAGAGTGTTCGCTCAAAAAAAATGTGATCATTTTCTTGCAAAGTCGTCTACTTCTAAACCAAGTGAGCTAGTTGCTACTTGTGAGGTTTGAACTTAAGTAACCACAAGGGGTGACCCACCGGTAAGAAAACCAAGTGACTTAGCCTTTCAAAGCGGAGGTCAGTTGTTCAAATCCAACAAGGAGAAACTTAATCCCTTTGTGATCACGGAGGTTCAGCTGCATCGACTCTGGGCTATCCAAAAGAATATATAGTCGCCTGGGATTAGTCGGATTGAGGTTTGAACTTGAGTAACTAGTGTAGAATCCGAAGGCCCAATTGATACATGCAATTTGTGAAGTGTCATCTTTTACCATACATCACAATCACATAGTTACGAGAAACTCTTAAAGAAAGGTTATGAACTGTGCAAGATATTGGTTAATAGTAACATTTTGCGACGTCACGGTACGTTGAATGTCTCTTAAAAGTCTTCTAGAATGCGAGCAATATGTTGTTGGTAAGCAGTCAAAGATGGTAATTGTGTGGTACAAGTCGTGAAGTTGACGTTATAGCTAGAACTATTCAATGAAATGTCACTTTTATAAGAGATTCAAGAAACCTTTTTTTGAACGTGGTTGTTGTTTTGTTTCTCTTTAAGTTTTAACCATATTTTTTATTAACATCTTGTTGCCTAAGAAATTACATATTAAAATTGCTCGAGGTATTGCAATAAATCTAGATTATCAAAGTCATTTGTATTATTAAATAGGATAGAAGGCGCAGTTTTATTGTCCAACAATTTGTAAAATTCTGATCATGATCAATAATAGTTGACGAATGCGACTTCATACACCATTTTAACAGGAGTACAGCCTTTATACGATCAATGATCATGATATATACGTTTGCAAATGAGATATATACGTTTTACAGACTAGTCATATAAATGAGATTGATCATATCTAGAGGCCTAATTAGTTTGAGAAGCAAGAAAATACAGTAATTCTTATGATTACAATTGCATTGTACATCAACACTCACAGAAATTTATATTTCATAAAAAGACATGAAATCCAAAATTTGTATTTCTATGGGAACGTATTCACAAAGCAATTTTGCTATGAACACTCAAAACAACATCTATAACTTCTACAAGTGCAAGGCTTCTTACAAAAGCTATACAAACCAATACCATATACCATCGCTTTTACAAATCTCCCCTAAAGTATGGCCCGTTAAGAAATGAGCTAGAGAAAGTCCCTCCTCCATTGGGGAAAAGTGTAAGCAAGCATATGAGCCCAAGAACAAACCCCCAAGCGTACCTGTCGTCGCCCAAAGGGGTAATTTCATCCTTTGCAGGTATTTCTTCTCCGCCTCTAAAGAATGTCGCAAAGAGCCCCCAAGCCAAACATAAGACGCTCCCACTGAAACCACCAATGACTAATAAGAATGTTGTTGCTAAAGACAAGAGGGCGGCCGTGCTCCTACCAAACATGGCTTGAGCTATTCGACCTCCTTCAAGTCTTCCACATGGCAACAAATTCAACGTAGTCACCACCATTCCTGTCTCATATAAAATGTCCGTTATTTAGAAATTGACCAATATACTATTAACCGATCCATATATGTGGCTAAAGCCTAAAGTATAGTAATGATAAATATGGGCTAAAGCCACGTATATGGATCGCCGATAAATATGGGCTAAAGCCACATTTATGGATCGGCTAATATATACCATTGAACGATTAGATATATAGGTTATATATACTACAGATCAATAGATGTATTTTTGTAACAATAGTAACTAGTTCTTGGAAATCTTTAGATAGTGGAAACGTTGCAAGGGGACTCACCTAAAAGTCCTGCAAAGGCAAGAGGGTCGACAGGCACCCCGACGCCTTCCACAGCATTAGGCAACACATTCCCAAGATCGTCTGCGTATGGACCGACAACATATTGGATAAAAGAAAGTAATGGGTTATTGTAAAAGAACTGAGGTCGTATGTACCTGTACATGCAAAATCCGTAATGAATGATCCCAAAAAGATGAAGCTGCAACGAAAACGAGAATAAAAAAACAGAAGTACGACTTACAGAGCATTATCGCCTCCGTTGAAGCTACCATCAGCAACGAAAGCAGCGACTGCAAGTGCAAGTGAAGTCAAATAAGCACTGGCTGTTCTTGCCACTGGTATATCAAACAGAGCCTTTTTATTAGGCAGAAGAGACTCGTAATTATTCATCACGCCCAAACACCCTGTCCAAGTAGACGGGACGAGAAATGATGGACTAAGTTTAACACCATAACGTGCTGCTGTCACCCTAGTGGCTATCTGCACGACATGTTAAGGTAACATCAGTTTGACCATTAAAGTCGATATCGTCAAAGAACTTGGTATTACTTTTTAAGGGTACCCTACTTTTGAAGTGGAAGTTACTGTCTTTGACCTTAGAAGTCATTTTTTTTAATGTTATATAGAAAAATGAGGGAACTGTACCTCCGAAACACCTAAAATGGTTAGAAAACCGCCAAAGAGTGGCACAACATCTGCTAGGTAGTCGTTGAACGTTGCATCAGGCTTAAGAAAGAAGCCACTCATTAAAGCAACGGTCCCAAAAGTGGTCACAGCTATGGCTGTTGCACTAATGTAGCCTGACGGTGTGCTTAGTTTTGTTAGCTCGAATTGGAGATCAATCTCTGATTTCGGTTGCACCACACAAACCTTAAGAAAGAATTATGGTCATTAAATTTAGTCAAATCAGAAGTTCTTATCCCTGACTTTGTTGATCACAAGAAAAAAATATTGTATAATAATTTAGTTACCTGTTTTGTAATATCATTAGTCTTTTCTTCCATGAACCACAAAACAACCTCCCTTCCTGCTGCTTCAGATAATTTCTGCTCCAATATCGGCATCACTTCTTCAATGGGTTTCCTCAAGTTTCCAATAAAAATCCCCCCATCACCGAATCTCCTTACATCGGTGGCAAAAAACGTAGTGAACCCAAAACAGTTCTTTAACTGCCCATACAAAATATGATGTGTGTTAATGTTATTGGACTCCACATTTGACTTTAGAAGTCAAAAATTGTAATACAAAAATGTCTCTCAACTCCATATTTAACACTCATCTTAATTATAAATGCTATACAAACTTTTCTTAGAACAAACTAACTGTATTAATCTTATGGCCAAAAATAGTCAATTTGACACAAGAACTACTGAATGTAGGTTACCATGGACAAAACTTTTCTTACATGTCAAACATATTATGACAAAAAAGTACCTACAGTGATTGTGGTGTAATAAATCTTTCTGATCTAATTCCTTTATGCAAGCCATTTGGTAATTGTAACTTGTAACCGATTCTATTCGTCTAGTCAATCGACCCATTTCAGTAAATAAGTCAAAGTTGCTACTACTTTTGTTGGCAAATTTATTAGCTCGAGTCACAAAATTTCCCTAATAAACTTACTTCTCATGGATTTCTAGAGGAATTCACATTCTTCAAGGGTGTGTTTCGGCTTATATGTGGGCTTATGAGCTTATTTGATTTCGGCTTATATAACATAAGCCCTAATTTTCTGGCTTATATTGAGACTTATGGGCTTATATAAATTTATCATATCATAATAAACTTATATAAGCCCACAAGTCTCAAAATAAGCCGGAAAATTAGAGCTTATGTTATATAAGCCGAAATCAAATAAGCTCATAAGTCCACATATAAGCCGAAACAAACACCCATTTAAAAGCAGTAATGTTTAGTGTGGAGAAAATATTACTTGGGGTGCCTTTTTCGCCTAGTTTGTTTCAGCTTATTGGTGGCTTATGAGCTTTTTTGTTTTTTCGGCTTATAATTTATAAGCTTCGAATTTCCGGCTTATTTTGAGACTTGTGGGCTTATATAAGTTTGTTATGATATGATAAACTTATATAAGCTCATAAGTCTCAAAATAAGCCGGAAAATTGGTAGAGCACATAATCAAGTAGTGTTATAAACAGCTAGAAAAGCAAAAAAGATTACTACAAATAAATAAGCAGATAAAACATAAATTAGGAAGAATAAAAAAAAAGCTTCACCTTATTAAGATCAAGAGCCTTAAAAGTCTCCTCAGCTTTTTCCAACCTCTGTTTTTCCCGCCACAAACCATCTCTAATCACTCTATTAATCAAACCACTCTCCCTGTCAAGCTCCTTGAGCTTCCTATCAGTCCGTTTTTTTTCGAGCTTTATCGCGGCCTCAATAGACGGATTCCCCATAAATTTCTTAAACTCCTCATCACTTTTCCAATCCATTTCTTCATTTCCTTCACTCCCAACATCATCATTTTCTTCATGCAACTCATCATTCCCATGCTCAACTACTACGTCGGTTTTGTTTTCGGGTTTTACGTAGCTTCTTAACCCTTTGGAGTTGAGCAGAAATGATGGAATGTTTTGTTTGTGAGTAAAGCTAGTAAAAGGGAGTTTAGAGAAGGGGTTTATGGGCAGTTTAAAGTGTTTGTGTGTTGGAATGGTGTTGGAGATGAGAAGTGAGTTAGTTGTGGTTGTAGCCATTGTTGTTGTAATGTTTGTTGATATGGTTTGAGGTGTCTATGTTATGGGGTTTTGAAGTGATGGCAGATTGGTCTAGAAACATGGAGAAAGGTGACAGATGTATGATTTTTAGCTATTCACAAGAGATGACAAAGTTGTTAAATGTTGAGGTGGTTTTATTCGGAAATAACAACTAGACACAAAATGTTTGGGATTCGGATTTTTAAACCATTTTAATACGTGTATATCGCGATGACGTGTACATAGCTTTCGTGCCTCGGTTAAGAACAAACATGATTACCCGTGCGTTGTTGTGGGTCGTTAATTTTTTTCGCGTAGTTGCGAGGCATTATTATTTTTCACTTTTTTTATTTTGTGTGGTTTTATTTTTTCGGCCTCATGTTTAATAGTTTGTTTTTTCTCTTATATGGGCTTATGTGTGGGGCTCATGTTTAAAGGTTTCTTTTTTGGCTATAAGGGGTTTTTTTAATATAATTTTATGGGAACATGGCGTCTTTTTATTGTATTCTGTGTGAGTTTATTTTTTCGGTCTCATGTTTAATAGTGCGGGTTAATTTTTGCGCTAAAATTTTATTTTTATTCTTTTCTATTTGTTATTTGTGCGGGTTTATTTTTTCGATCTCATGTTTAATAGTTTGTTTTTTATATATGGGCTTATGTGTTGTGCCTCATGTCGCGGGTATTTTTTTTTTATCTTAATAAGTCAATATTTTTGTAATTTTTTTTTCTATTTTGTGCCGAGCGGTTTTTTTACATTGCCTACAAAAAAAAAAAAAAAAAAAAGCCAAATGGGTTGGCCCAAATTGGGAGCCCAAAGGGCCGAGCACTGTAGCGTGTGGAACAAAACTACGTCGTTTTATTCTACGCGAGGCATTATTATTTTTATTTTTTTTATTTTGTGCGGTTTTATTTTTTCGGCCTCATGTTTAATAGTTTGTTTTTTTTCTTATATGGGCTTATGTGTGGGGCTTATGTTTAAAGGTTTCTTTTTTTGGCTATACGGGTTTTTTTTTAATATAATTTTATGGGAACATGGGCTTTAAATGAGAATCGCGCGTTACTGCAGGGCGTTTTTTAATTGTATTTTGTGCGGGTTTATTTTTTCGGTCTCATGTTTAATAGTTTGTTTTTTTATATGGGCTTATGTGTTGGGCCTCATGTCGCGAGTATTTTTTTATCTGAATAAGTCAATATTTTTGTATTTTTTTTCTATTTTATGCCGAGCGGTTTTTTTTACATTGCCTACAAAAAAAAAAAAAAAAAAAAAAATAAGTCATATTTTTGTAGTTTTTTTTCTATTTTATGCCGAGCGGTTTTTTTTACATTGCCTACAAAAAAAAAAAAATTGCCAAATGGGCCGGTACTGTAGCGCAGCTGCCAAAAACGGCAGCGTTTTAACTCTAATATAGTATATATATATATATATATATATATATATATATATATATATATATATATATATATATATATATATATATATATATATATAATACTCGCCTAAAGTACCGGACTTAGGTGGTATGACGAGCGGAATCGGTGGATTCGCGTTCTTCGTAACGAGAAACATAAGAGTGAAAGGAAAAGTTACGAAAAATACACGGAGAAAAAGATATACTGAAAAAAAAGCTACGAAAAAGAAAATAAAATGCTCACTTGACAGGAGTCTAGTGAGTTAAATCAAACGAGATAGAAAACGAAACCTAAACCATTTTCGGGAAGCGGCGTCAAAAATTTGATGTGACGGTTACAACACCGAAGTTTGACAACCCCTATGCGGTGTACCTAATCGTTGCAGTGTAGTTGTTAAAAATAACCTTTTAACCTGGAAAAAGTACAGGGACTGATATTGTCTTTTTGTTATTGTTGTTTTCAGTTAAAGTTTTAGTTTGGGCTTGGTTTGAAAGGAGCTTGAAAGATAAAGGACTGAAGGTGGTCATGTGGGATTGTTGCTGCCTATATAAGCTCAGAAGGAGCGTCTGGAGCTCATAACTCCTCTCCTCTCTTCACCTACGAAACCCTTATAGTGTTGTGATTCAATTTTGTGATCATCTTGATCAACTGTGTTGTTTGTAAGACTATTATCAATCTAGATAATAGGGCTACACCTGATTAGCAGTGGTAGTCTTTTGGTTTGATTGAGATCAAATCTGTTGTTCTTATTGTGGTGATTCTTGAATTGAGATTCAAGATCTTGTTGTTTTTTGATTAATAAGAAATTTTTTACATGGTATCAGAGCCAGGTTAGTTCTAAAATCGAAAATTATTTTTTAGGGTTTCATAAAAATTTGGGGTTTTTTTTATAATAATCAATCAGTGCTTCGATTAAAAGTGTTTTACTATCAGATTTGTGATTTAATTGCACAAATCTTTGGTTCTTGAGAAAACCCTAATTTTTGAGAAAATTAAGGTTTTGGTTTTTAATTTGGGGATCTACTTTCTCATTGGATTTTGGATGTTTTGGGTTGATTTGAAGCTATTTGGGATAAGTAAGTTGGTGGATCTTGGTATATTGGGTGTAGATCTGTTGCTGTGAATCTGCTAGCCCTCTTGACTAAGTGAATCAAGAGGATAGTTGGTTTGGTATTGGCTTCCGTTGCATATCTTCAAGAGCTTTGTAACATCTTTCTTTCTTTATATCTGTAGTTGTTAATCTGCCCTTGACCTACCACCTCTGAGTGGTGTGGAAGCCTGAGAACTTATTTATTTTTTTATCTTGTTGTTTGATTGTCTTTCTTGATTTTTGTTATTATGTCTGTGCATGGTTTTACTGATGATGAATATGAGGCTGATGATGATCAGCCTACTTTGATTAGTAAGCTTGATTTGAGTAGCCATTTGCATTTACATCCTAATGATTCTGCTACTCTTACTGTTGTATCTGTGAAACTTAAGGGTACTGAAAATTATCAAGTATGGTCTTGTGCTATGCTTCTTGCTTTAGAAGGAAAGAATAAAACTGGGTTTATTGATGGATCTTGTAGGAGATCTAACACTGATAAGGTTTTGGGTAGGCAATGGGATAGAGTTAATGCTGTTGTTCTGGGTTGGATTTTGAACTCTATCTCTGAGGAACTGTTTTTGGGTCAAATTTTTTCTAAAAGAGCTAAACATGTTTGGGATGAATTAAAGGAAACCTATGATAAAGTAGATGGTTCTGTGACTTTCAATTTACATCATAAGATAAATTCTTTGAGTCAAAATGGTTCCTCTATTGCTGATTATTATCATAGGTTAAATGCTCTGTGGAAACAGTTTGATGCCTTGGTTCAATTGCCTAGATGTACTTGTCATGCTGCAGATGATTTTAAAAAGCATAATCAATTAATGAAACTAATGTAGTTTTTGATGGGTCTTGATGATTGTTATATGCAAATAAGAAGTAATATTCTGTCTAGAGATGAATTGCCTGATGTCAGGAGTGCTTATGCTATTATTTCTAGTGAGGAATCTCACAGGGTTGTTTCCAGCTCTGGTGCTGGTGCTTCCCAGAGATCTCAGTCCTCTGTTTTCAATTCTAATGTTGGAAACAAGGGTAATGCTCAGAGGTCTCAGGCCTCTGCTAGCAATACTAGACCCTCCACTGTGACCAGACCTCTGAATAATGGGAATAGGAGACCCAATGGTGGGTCTACCTTGGTATGTGAGAATTGTGGTTTTAATGGTCATACTATTGACAGATGTTTTAAGATAATTGGATACCCTGCTGACTTTGGAAAGAGAAATGGCAATAATAATTCTAGTAATCAGGGTGTTCAAAACTTTAATAGAAGATTTGTCAATAACAACAATTCTGTTGGCTCTAGCTCTAACTCCTTTTCTGATGATCAAATTTCCAAACTCATTACTTTAATCAAGGAAAACTCTCTCAATTCAACTGGTAAAGGTGTACAGGCCAATATGGCAGGTACTATTTTTAATAATAGCAAGATTTTTAACAAAAATTTTAATAATTTTTTTTGCTCAAAAAGTCAGCCTACTGCATCTAATGCAGCTGGCTTGATTTTTGACTCAGGTGCTAACCAGCATTTGACCTACACTGATAAGGATTTGATTAATGTCATTGATATTTCATATCTTGGTATCACTGTTTCACATCCCAATGGGACTGAAGCTTGTATCACCAAGGTTGGTAACATGGTGTTAAACAAAACCTTTACTTTGTATGATGTGTTAGTTGTGCCTAAGTACTGTGTGAGCCTCATGTCTGTTCATAAGTTGGCTAGAGACAGCAACTTGGTTGTTGCTTTTGATGAATTAAAATGCTTTGTTTTACCTCAGGACTTGAGGGATTTGAAAGTGATGGGGGCTGGTATTCAGATTGATGACCTTTATTATTTTGATAAAGGTATTCATGTTGTTTGTAGTTTGACCAAAGGGGTTTGACATAGGAGACTTGGTCACCCATATAAACATGTGTTAAAGGTTTTGAAAAATGACATTAATTTTGAAGAAACTAAAATTGATTTTTATGAAATATGCCAAATGGCTAAGCAAACTAGAGAACTCTTTCCTTTAAGTAACCATAAGTCTCTTGTGCTTGGGGAATTAGTCCATCTTGACCTTTGGGGTCCTTATAAGGTCACTAGTAAAGAAGGATTTAGATTATTCCTTACTGTGGTAGATGACTATACCAGGGCTGTTTGGGTGTATATGCTCAAGTCCAAGGATGAAGTCTTTGACTGTATTCTTGTTTTCTATAATCTTCTTAAAAATCAGTTTGGTAAATCTGTTAAGGTTTTTAGAAGGGACAATGGTACTGAGTTTACTAATAAAACTTTTGAAACCTTTTGTGCTAATAATGGTATTGTTCATCAGACATCTTGTGTCTATACACCTCAGCAGAATGGTATAGTTAAAAGGAAACATAGGCATCTTCTTAATATAGCTAGATCCCTTATGTTTCAGGGGGGTTTGCCCTTAAGATTATGGTCTGAGTGTATTTTGACTGCTTGTTATTTGATTAACAGATTGCCTTCTTCTGTGCTAAATGGGGATTATCCTTACAAGCATGTTTTTAATAAAAAATCCTAATCTAAATCATCTAAGAGGTTTTAGTTGTCTTTGTTATGCTACTATTCTTACTAATTCTGACAAGTTTAGTAGCAGATTAGAGAAGTGTGTGATGGTTGGGTACTCTAGTGTTAAGAAAGGTTATAAGTTGTATAGTTTAGAAAGGAAATAGTTTATTTTTTCAAGAGATGTGAAGTTTGTTGAAAATGTGTTTCCTTTCAAGACCATTACAACTTTTGACCATAGTTAGGATCTTGATCATTCAAATTTCTTTAATAATTTGGATGTTGAGATTCCTGACACATCCTATGATGAGGAGAGAGTGGCTAATAAGTCTGATAGTGATGGTAGCAACTCTTCTCAGGATGGTAGTCCAACTTTTGATCATCATGAAGATGCAAAAATGCCTTCTTATGGTTCCAATGGGTCTGCAACTGAGAATGAGATGGCTGTAACACCTGAGGACACTAATAATTGTTCTGAAGGTGTTATTGGGGATGTTCAACACACTGAAATTAATAATAATGATGCCCAACCAGTTAGGAGATCTAAAAGATCTTCTGTTTTTCCTAAAAGATATAATGATTTTGTGGTTGATTCAAAAGTTAAGCATGGTTTGGAAAAATATGTCAATTAGTCTAAGTTAAGTTCTGAAACTAAATGTTTTGTCACTAAATTAAATAAAAGTGTTGAACCAAGAAATTACTGGGAAGCTTATAAGGACCAACACTGGGTTGAGGCCATGAATAAGAAAATGGATGCCCTTTACAAGAATGACACCTGGGATATTACTGACCTGCCTATAGGTAGAAAGTCTATAGGTGGAAAATAGGTTTATAAGAATAAATATAAATCTAGTGGTGAATTTGAAAGATATAAGGCAAGATATGTTGTTAAGGGGTGTAATCAAAAGAAAGGAATTGACTTTGATGAGACATTCTCTTCAGTTGTCAAAATTGTTACTGTGAGATGTTTGATTAATCTTGCAGTTCAGAACAATTGGTGTTTAAGTCAACTTGATATTAATAATGCTTTTTTATATGGTGATTTGTCTGAGACTGTGTATATGGATTTGCCTGAAGGATACTTCAGTCCTGATGATAAAAGGGTATGCAGAATTAAGAAGTCTCTTTATGGGTTGAAACAGGGACCCATACAATGGAATGCCAAATTAACCTATACTTTAATTAAAAATGGTTTTAAGCAAAGTAAAAGTGATTATTCTTTTTTTACTAAGTCTGAAAATGGTAACTTTACTGCTTTATTGGTTTATGTTGATGATATTATCAAAACTGGAAATAATTCCACTGAAATTAAAAACTTTAAGAAGTTTTTAAAGACTAAGTTTGAAATAAAAGATTTGGGAAAGTAAAAATATTTTTTAGGGATTGAAGTTCTAGAAACTGAACAGGGTTTATGTCTATCTCAAAGAAAGTATTGTTTGGACTTATCGAGTAATTTTGGTTTATTGGCTTGTAAGCCTTCTGCTACTCCTCTAGAGCAGAATCTTTCTATCACTAATGAACCCACTGATATTGATAAGGTTTTGGATAACATTACTGAGTATCAGAAGCTTATTGGGAAGTTGATTTATTTGACTCATACTAGACCTGATATTTCTTACTCTGTTCATTGTTTAAGTCAGTTTATGCATAAGCCTCTGAGATCTCATTTAAGAATTTCCTTAAGAGTATTGAGATACTTGAAAGGCAATCCTGGTAAAGGGGTTCATATTGTCAGGCAACCCAAAGCTTCTTTAGAAGCTTTTGTGGATGCTGACTGGGCTAAGTGTTTAATTACCAGAAAATCTGTTACTGGTTTTTGTATAAATTTGAATGGCTCTTTGATATATTGGAAGAGCAAAAAACAACATACTCTCTCAAAATCCTCAGTTGAGGCTGAATACAGGGCTATGGCTTTAGTTACTTCTGAGGTCATTTGGATTCTTAAGATTCTTAAGGATCTAGAGTGGGATCAGGTGTTACTTGTGAACTTGTTTTGTGATAGTCAGGCTGCTATTAAGATAGTAGCTAATCCCGGTTTTTGTAAAAGAACAAAACATTTAGAAATTGACTTACATTTTATAAGAGATAAAATTTTGGCAGGAGTTATTAAAACTCAGAAAATTAGCATAGCTGTTCAACCAGCTGATATTTTTACAAAAGGGCTTGATAAACTTCAACATGAAAATTAGCATAGCTGTTCAACCAGCTGATATTTTTACAAAAGGGCTTGATAAACTTCAACATGAAAATTTGGTTTCAAAATTAGGTTTGATTGGTGTTTTCCAGGTTAAGGTTAAGAGGGGATGTTAAAAATAACCTTTTAACCTGGAAAAAGTACAGGGAATGATATTGTCTTTTTGTTATTGTTGTTTTTTAGTTAAAGTTTTAGTTTGGGCTTGGTTTGAAAGGAGCTTGAAAGATGAAGGACTGAAGGTGGTCATGTGGGATTGTTGCTTCCTATATAAGCTCAGAAGGAGCGTCTGGAGCTCATAACTCCTCTCATCTCTTCACCTACGAAACCCTAATCTCTCTTATAGTGTTGTGATTCAATTATGTGATCATCTTGATCAATTGTGTTATTTGTAAGACTATTATCAATCTAGATAATAGGGCTACACCTGATTAGCAGTGGTAGTCTTTTGGTTTGATTGAGATCAAATCTGTTGTTCTTATTGTGGTGATTCTTGAATTGAGATTCAAGATCTTGTTGTTTTTTTATTAATAAGAGAATTTTTACAGTAGTATAGGTAAGACCAGTGGAAGATCGTTTTTATGGGAATAGTGAGGTAGACTCGTAGTGTATGACGTATTGATCTAAAAGGCGAGGGAATATTATTTTTTGAGTAAATTGTATTTTTGGTCCGTGTGGGTTGGTCTTAATTTTTTCTAAATTACAATGAGAGTCCCCATTTTGAAGTTTGGCATGCATGTTTGGTCCCTGGCCAAAGTTAAATGACTAAAATGCCCTTGATTGTCTTCCCACTAAAATGGGGCATTTTAGTCATTTAACTTTAGCCAGAGACCAAACATGCATGCCAAACTTCAAAATGGAGACTATCGCTCCACTTTCGAAAGGATTGGGACCAAACTTGTAATTTAGCCACTCCATAGGGACCAAAAATGCAATTTTTTATGTTCATTGAAAGCAAATAAAATTCCGATTTTGAGAGATTTGTTTTAAACTAATATTAACCTAAAATGCAAAAAAAGTATATTGGTGTAAATCAATGGAAGGTACAGACGTACTTATCTAGGGTATACTTCTTGCTAGGTATTCAATTCTACCAATTGATTGTCAATTCTTTGCTTGATCGTGTGCCTAAGATCCTTTTACTAGTTTTAACTAATAACATGTAATGACCGGGTTTTGTAGCTAATTGTTAGAGGGACAGGCATTAGATAGAGGCATTATAGCTAGTTTCTATATTAATTACTAGATGGACGTAGGAACTAACACCATAAGTTATTTAGGTATCTAGTTTTAGTTTGTACTCTATGAAAAAACTAATTAGAGGGACAAGCTAATAACCAACTTTCGTAATTAGTTGGAAGAATTCAATACACACAAATCAAACAAATGATCGATATGATAGTAAGAATTATAAACTAGCAAGTTTCATGCAAAACCTTAAATAAATACTAAGTGAATATAGCCTAGCATGGAAATAAAAGAACAAGCAATCGACATAATCAAACAATTAATGATAAGCATACATGATTGATTAAACAAACACTTATATCCTTAATACATGAGTTCTTGAGGCTAAAAGCTCTAAAAAATAGCTAAAAATCATATAGGGTTTATCTCTCAATAACTCCACATGAAATTATGAAAATAATGCGAAAATATATCCAGAAAAGTAATTGTGGCGGCGTCAGCTTTAGCTTGTGACAATGTCATCGTGTCGTATCGTTTAGGGCTATTTTTCCAATGACTTCTCTTGACGTCATCGCTCAATAAGGTGTGACGTCGTCAGCTTGTGCTTGTGACAGCGTCACGTTGGTCGTATCTAGACATGGAGCCCTCACGAGTGCATTTATTTTTGCACTTTCTGGGCATTTTTTGGTGACCACGTCACGTCACATATTTCAGTCACGATCCTAAAACTTTGTCTTTTTCATCCGTTCTTCGTCCAATCGAGCCTAAAACTTGCACCTTTCCAGCAAATATGTTCACAAAAACCTAAAATTTAAAAAGAAAGGTTTTAAGGCAATAAATGATTCAAAGTGCATTAAATCAGGGGCTAAATGACCCCTAAAAACCATACGATTTTACACCTCATTAAATATCCTTACATTTGGATTTCGTTGTCCTTAAGCAAATAACTTAGACAATTATATATATTAGTATAAAAATAAATCGTGGTACAACTCGTTTGACAATATACTTTTTACAGTTTCAAGCACAAAAATACTGTTGGGATGTGCTCATGTCATACGGATATTTATACGTCTAAGAATACGTAAGCCTACGGGGTCACACACATATACACATAGATATCATTCTATTAATATGTATAATAATATAAGTGTATATTTATTATATCTATTAATACTCTAATGTCAGAATACTTAACGGTCGTTAATTAGTTCGTTTACAAATAATTAAAATTAAGTATCTTAATTAATATGTATTGTACATAATAATTATACAAAGTAAAAAAGTCAACCCAATGGGTGTTTGGGCTTGTGTAGTGGACGGACAAACAAAAGAAAAAAAGGGGTTGGGCTTTTGTTTAATTAGGCCTAGTTGCCATAATTAGATGCCCTAATTCTACCCCTATATAAGGAGATCATATGTGATCATTTGTATCCATCCCTTCTCCTTTTCTTTTCTCTCTAGTCGTCCCAAGGAAGCCACACATAGAGAATCCGAAGTTTAATTTTCTAGAATTCGGTATTGGTTAGTTCGAGGAACTAACATTCGGGTAATATTGGTTAACGTGTAGTGTGGATACACGTAGAGGTTACTTCCTTTAGTAACTTAAAAGGTTTCGGTTTCACATGGTGTAATACTCGTGCGTATTTTGAAGAAGCTCCGGTTCTTCCATAGTTTGATTGCTATAAGGTACGGTTTTTCGTTATGTTAATTATAGTTGCTATATGTGTTTATATTCCGCTGCATAGTTCGTAGAATATTATATGTAATATTAGGTTATTAGATAACCATTTCCAACAGTGGCATCATGAGCTGCTCATATTGCTTTATAATTACATTAAAAACGGTAAAAACGCTTAAAAATGCATATATGTGATATTTTTCTTGCTTTTTATGTGTGATCCTGATTAGGGTTTTATTTTGTGAAATAAAGATTCCTAAGATTCACCTAAGATCTGGAAAAATAAATATGATTAGGGTTTTTACATAAGTCGACACGCTTATTATTTTGTTTGGCTTATAATTCGCGTTTATTGACTTATTGTTACTTATTTATTATTATAAATTGTTAACCATGTGTTTACGTGCATGTAAACCATGGTTCATTAAGCTTAATATGTCTGTTATGCATTCTTGATAATGTGGTATGCTTATTTGATGATTAAAACCTTAATACGCCTTAAATTTGCAAAAGTGATTGTTTGTTTTAAGTGCTGATTGCTTGACATTCGCTCACTAAAAACTTATTTCGTGACAAACCGTAAAGAGTTAGACCACAATTTTTTTTTGAGAATTCACAACTCCAGTAGCTAAAACTTTCATGTTTAGTGCAAAAAGCGGGGAAGACTTTTTCCTTGCCTGATCATGGTCTGAAGTCGGAAATTCTACTCAATCAGCTTTTGTAGTTTTCTTGTTTACATCAAGTATAGTGACCTTTGCAATCGAGTAATCGATGTATGTGTACCACGTGTTCTAGGATGATTCTGAAAACATGTTGGGGGACTTATTTTGGTGTTTGTTGCGTATATTGGTTGTGTTTCATGTGCATTAAATGTCTACGTATTTTAGTATGATTAATTGTTCGATTTGGTTTGTTATATATAAATGCTGCGTTTTTTATATATGCAAAAATGATTTTCAAAAATTAATATGGACTAAAAGCACTCGATCATTATGCTTATTGTATATATATTGATATGTACACTTTGCTAGATCGTGTTGCGATATATATGTAAACTTTTTCTTACAACGTTCTATAATGCATGGGTTTAGTGGTTTCTGAAAGGAAACTCGCGATAGAACAACACAAGAATAAACATTTTTATGTCAATGATTTAACAATATTAAAAGTATGTCGTAATTATTACTAAAGATGAAATAAATCCCTTGCGAGTATCTATCTAGGGTTTGATTATTTCCCATGGGGATTTAACCTTATCCGTAGTGATTTAATTACTTATACTTAGAAATATTGTAAACTAAATGTATTATCCCTAATTTTATAGATCACTTGTGGATTTTAAAATATATGGGATGTTTTTAATACATAGAAATTAAAACAAATATGAAAAAGTTTTAAAAATGTTGGTGTACAAGAATGTATGCATGATTCCTTTAACACATTTTTGGTACACTTGTTTACTTCTACCCTTTAAATTAAGTCAATTGCCATTGAAGTACTAAATCACCTGACTTTGTTTTTTTACTCTAAGACAGTCTTAGGTAAAATGCAAAACAAGGTAATATAATAATCGTATGGTCAGACCTGAGACTATATAATTAATGATTTTGTATTTGACAATTTATATCGAGTATGGTTGGTCCGACCTTCGACCCGATGCATACGATGGGGCAAAACATGTCAACTTGACAATATTATTCTGGATAATATTGCCTTGATCTTGATATTATAATTCCAGATTATGATGCCTTGGGCCCCATATGGCTAAGAGTTGCACATGTTGGCAATTATCAACCGTTGATTACCTTTTGAGTTCACCATTTTTAGTAGATCAACTGCATTAATGGTAAAACGTCAAGTTGGATCTTAGACCCTTATAAAAAATAATTGTTTATTCATTTAAACATGGGTAGTTAATTTTTAAGGGATGAATTATCAAAATTGCTAAAAATGAACTTTGCAAGTTCTTTTAATGTATTAATGCAACGTATACTGTAAAAAAGGTTTATTCTTTACTTGTGAAAGATAAATTGTGTCTATTTTCCTTGGGAAAACAAGACTATTTCCTATACTTTTTACTTGCTGTTGATCCCACACCTTGATCGGCTCTTTAGAATATAAAGAGTTTGTTACCTTGGAAGAATCCAAAATAACAAAGATTGAGACTTTGTGAATATACCAAAGTGTATGCGGAAACTACACTTTGATACTCTAGAGAAATGTATGAACGAAACAGTAACAATACTCACAAACAATAAACACTAAAATCACTGCTCCAATATTATAAATAATACGAGTACTCTCTAAGTACTGGGGTTACACAACCTTGAAGCAAATACGAATACTCTCTAAGTATGTATCTAAAAGTTCTGTCTATCACTACTCTAGGGATCTCCTTTTATAGAAATACAAGGAGCCCTTTACAAATATATCTGCCTATCTATTAGGAACAGTTACA
>BQNB010105212.1:0-23653 GCA_026074375.1 Tanacetum coccineum
CGGAAGTTATTATGATAATACCTCAATTGAGAATATTATATTTTGGTATTTTTACCACTTTGTGAATTTTATTTCTTTTTATGGAAAATGTTCTTATATTTTTGGTTTTTCTTTTGTTTTTAGATGATAATTATACTAATAAAAGAAAATGAAAAATATTTTTGTACTTTTTATGTTTTTATAAAGAAAATATTCACAGATTTAAACACAAATTGTCAATACGTAGCGATAATCTTTTTCACAGCCTCCCCGGCAGCGGCGCCAAAATTTGACTCGCTTCTTCTCACCCCTTATTATATACCAATAAATATAAATACACAACAAGGATCAGAATCCGCGAGACCAATGAAACCGGAAGCAGTATAGGGTGTCTCCGGGTCGTTATGTCCCAACGAGGCTTGAATGGAAAATCGAAAGACGAATTGATAATCGATGTTTGAATATGACAAGGAATGATTGGGTACTAACACTAATAAGCAAATGCACGAGAAGAGAAGCAAGGAAAATAGGCTAGAGCAGGCCTAAAAGCTAGGAATGTTAAAAACACTTAAAACTTTTATACTAAGACACAAATAAGCTCAACTAAGCTTAAGACAGATAAAATAAGCTAAGCTAACTCTAAATAAGCAAATTCAAAAAGCAATTAAGCTAAATTAAGCAAGAAAAACCCAGCAGTACTAACAGCAGTACTAACAGTATTAACTATCAGTACTAACCTGGAGTTAGTACTGCTAGCTTTAAGTCAGTACTGCTAGCTTTAACAAAACACAATGAAACAAGAAATAAGCAAATAAGCTAAAACAGATATTTAACCGATATTTAACCTAACCCTAATAAAAGCACCTTTTAATAAGAACAACCAGCTAGAATAAAACAAGAATGGCGAAACTAAGACTAAAAAAGCTACAAGACTTGATACATATTGAAAATACCATTGAAAAGAAAATAAGCTTAAATAAGCTTTTACTCCTAAAGACAGAAAAGGAAAATGGTTTAATCTACTCTAAAAAGACTAGAGAAAGGAAATCCTTAAATAAGGCAGAAATAATAAGCTGATAACTAAAATGAACACAGTACTAAGCAGTTTTAACTAACAATACTAACTTTGAGTTAGTACGAATGGGCTACCTATACGTATATACTGCTAACCTTAAGTTAGTACTTGCAATCTTTAAGTTAGCTACTGCAACCTTTGGAAGTCGCAAGAATAATGGAAACCAGCAGTGACTAACTTGGATTAGTACGAGCTTGTTCTAAACACCCCTTAAGTCTTTTCCAAAATCATTTTTCTTTTCATATTGATAAAAACAGATATTCTCAATATCAAAAAAAGAACACTATAAGCAAGGCTTTAATTAAGATAAAGCACTTAAATTAAAGCCTAATTTTTCAAACAGTGTAACTCAAACACTAACAGTTTATATTAATTGAACTAACAGTACTAGGCATGTATATGAACTAATCTACTAAGCAAGATAAGCACTAAACATACTGATAAAGCATAAATAAGTAAACATAAGTAACAAATAAGCACTATAAGCAGTTCTGCAGTAACTAAGAGAAATGAGAGAAAGAGAAACATACATACATTAAACAGACCCTTGCTCAAAACAGGGCTAAACCAATAATCTACAAGCTCTAGCTTGTATAAAACAAGCCAGTGAGAGTCCATAAGCCCATCCAGAACTGGCTTATCATCCATAAAATAAGCTGTGGTGTATTTTGAGAGAGATTTTTATGATTTTCTCTTAACTAATTAACTTTTTAGGTTTACTTAATTATAGCAGCTTATAAACAAGCTGTATTGAAAGCTTTTTGAACACAAAACAACACAATTAAGAAACTTAACACTTGGAATTGTAAATTGACTTAAAACCTCAAATTTGCATTAAAACTTGAAAGTGTTACAAAGCTGAAAGTAAAAGCTGTAAAATGAGTTTTAAAAGAACTGAAAATAAGCTAAGTTATATTAAAAATTAAAAACTAACACTTTGCCTTGGGTTACAATGGCCCTATTTATACTAAAACGAATTAAGGTTTGTTTCTTGACTCAATCTTCTCCTTATCTCTTTTTCTTGTGTAGAGACAAAAACCATGTGTTTTTTTTGTGTTAGGTGATTCTAAAACAAATCTCCCAGCCTTCAATTTCTTTGATGGCTCTTATGAGAGCAATCATAGCCATCGAAAATACTGGGAAAGTGAGGGATTGCCAACATCGCACTTATAACCAGCTGGGGGTGGGGGGGGTTGATAGAGGAGTGGTTGGAAATGATTATCTAGGGTGTTTTGAGTGGTTTTATGTGCAGGAAGAAGTAAATGGACGACATCTAGTTGTACTTGGGTTTTTTGTTTCGGGACGGGAGGAAAAATAACGGCATTTGGGTATGTTGGCAAGCTGTGGCCCCTCAAGTCTTATTACAACCTCAATGTAAACTTTAGCCCCTTTTAATTGATACAACTTTTGACGCGGTTTGAGCAAAACTGGACTCCCTAAAGTTATACTCCCACAATTTCTCGATTTCAGCACCTTGTTCTTTTTGGACATCACAACCAACTGAGGTTTGTGCAGTTTAAAGTCCTAAGTTGTATTTACTTCACTTGGTTTCTACTTTTTGACTTAGATTTGACTTTGTCTTTTCTTCCGTGTTTCTGGTTTGGTGTCATTTTTTGCTTATCTTATTAATCTCGCGTTCCTGCAACAATTACAATGCAAAACATACAAACAACAATGTCTCTTAGGTACGTTTTTATTAGTCTTTTAAGTCCCGTTTTTAATGAAAAATGGTAATGTGTAAAAATTAAGCACACATACCAGTACTTTAACCGTAAGTTCACCATCGAAAAAAGGCATAATAAATCAAGATACCATCTTCACATGAATACGAAAACATTACCGAAAATAGGCGTACTTCCTTTGGAATGCTTGGCACTAATACCCGACATTTGCCATTGAATCATCAAGAAGACAATCCATAATTACATTTGAGTGCAAAATTTTACATCTCTCATACGAAGAGGAAAAGGTCATCCGCAAAGCAAACATTTATGATGTTCAACTCCTCACAATTCTTATGAAATCTAAAAGAATCTGATAAACGAACTCTTTTTTTAAGAATAAGCCTAAGAATTTCCATAACCAAAGTGAAAAGATAAGGGGAAATAGGATCCCCTTGACGAAGGCCACGCTTACCTTAATAAAACCATGAACGTCACCATTAATGCTAATCGAGAACGAAGTGGAAGTAACACACGCCATTATCCACTTTATCATATTTGGATGGAATCCAAAACAAGTGAGGATACGTTCCAAAAAACACCAATCTACCGTATCGTATGCCTTTTGGATGTCAACTTTAAAAGCACACCTTGGAGGACCTCTATTACAATGGTAGTTATGCATAAGTTCCTGAGTAATGAGGATATTATCCGAGATGCGTCTTCCCGAAACAAAGGCAGATTGGTTGTCACTCACCACCTCTTTTATACCATCAATAATGCGATTAGTAAGAATCTTACTAATGCATTTATATATAACATTACAACACGATATAGGTCTATAGTCATTCACTTTGAGGGGGGTTGTAACCTTCGGAATAAGGGCCAAGAAAGTATGGTTTACTTCTTTAAGAAGTTCCCTATTATTAAAAAAATCTCTAACAACTTTACAAATATCTTGACCCACAACATCCCATCCCTTTTTAAAGAACGCGGAAGTAAACCCACCAGGCCCTGGGGCTTTGTCGTCCCCAATACCAAACATGGCCCTTTTAATCTCTTCATTTGTAATAGGTTTCGTCATGTTTTCATTAGCCAAGTCCGAGATTTTCTTATGAAAAAGGTCTTCACTATCAAGCTCATTATAGGCCACTTGAGTACCCAGAAAAGCATTGAAGTGAGAAAAAAAAACATTCTGAATTTGGTTCCCCATAACCTGAACATTATCCGAATTAGTAATTACCTCAATGCGGCTTCGCTGATTACGACTCTTGATTGATTTATGAAAGTAGGCCGAATTCGAGTCCCCCATATCAAGTCATTCAATCTTTGCTTTTTGCTTAAGAAATCTTTCTTCATCAATCTTGGCATCATTAAAGGCTTGCACATAAACATCCACTTCATCTCTAAGCTCATTATTAGCCGGGTCAAGATCAAGGGCTTTTTGAGCCTCATCAAGTTCATCTCTTAACCGGTTAACACGTTCATGAAGATTACCTTGCTCATGCATCAACTTACGTAACGGCTTCTTTAAAGCTTTCATTTTTTTACCACTTGATACATCATATGACCCTCAACTGTAGCAGCCCACTGATTTGAAACCAACTGAGTGAATCCCTCTTTGTACGCTAGGAAGTTAAAGAACTTGAAAGGCTTTGGCTTTGCAGTCGTGAGAGATGGAATTTTAAGGACTGAAGGCGAATGATCAGAATTCCTATAGGGCTGAAATACAGCATAAGCACCAGGAAAAGCATCAACAAAATCAATGTTTCCCATAATTCAGTCAAGCTTCTTTAGCACACCATTCCTTCCTCTTGGTTTTTGGTTCCATGTAAAGTGAAGACCAAAGCTGTTAATATCAAAAACTTCAATGTTTGTGACACAATCTTTAAATTCACACATAGCCGAATCCATGGAAGAAGAACCCGGGAAGCTGTCTTCCATGTTTAAGGCGACATTAAAGTCTCCCATGAGGATCCAAGGAGCACCTTGAACCACGTTTTTATGGAGCCTTAGCTCAGCCCACAATAGACGCCTTTCAATAGGATTGTTACCTGCATAAATAAAAGTACAAAAAATAATTTTATTATCAGCCTTGTGAGTCATTTTTGCATGAATGGCTTGGTTTGATTGAGCCACAACCAAAACGTCAACCACAGCAGTGTTCCATCTAAGAATAATACGGCAGCCTTTGTTACACAAGCTTGCATTAGACGTCCAATCCCATATACGAAACACTTTAGAGCATACAGTGGATAGAGCAGAAATATCCACATGTGACTCTAAAATAGCACAAACACTAAGATGATTATCGCTAACCACCTGACGAACCTTTGATTGCTTAGGGGTGCGGTTCAAACCCCTTATATTCCACGACGCAATACTAAACATTGAGAACCTCATCCAAGGGAGTGCTTGCCCCCTTATGATTATCAATCTTAGTATCAAACCCACTTTCCAGTTCCTCTACTTCACTCTCACTATCTTGTGAGGCCTGGACAGTAAGATCATTCTATTTACTACTCGTACCTTCACCATCCTTAGGATAAAAAAATTGTCTTCATCTTGTAGTGAACTAAAATTATTCTTAAGCTTAATCGAATTAACATCATCTTTTTTAGTTGTGTCTTTAGAAGCAGTAGAGTTAGACTTTACATTCCACGCATATTTAGGTCCTGGCTTATTCAGTTTAAGACCCACAATATGACGATTTTTATCAACATCCACCTTCTTTCCTTTTTTCTTCATGTTCTTGACTGTTGTGAAACCATCAGGTTGTACTTCTTGCACCTCCTCAACAGGCTCAATAACATGTTTAGGGCCTTCACTAGCGACATGTCCAAAAACTTGACAATCCATACACCTTGGTGGTGTCCATTCATAATCCACAAACATAGTCTCCTTGATATGCCCCTCCCCATTTACCAAAGGAACAACCATTATTACTTCTTTCTTGAGTTCTTTTTCTGCTGAGACTTCAATGAGTGCACGAGCATACCAAATGTGACCCCATGGTTCATTGCACATAGCACTTGTAAATGCATCAAGCATTACTGGTTTCCCAATTTGAGATGCGATTAGACTTAACCCATCTTCTGAATAAGCTACTACAGGGACCTTATGAACCTTCACCCAAACGGGAACTTTTTTCACAGCATCTTTAGCCAACTCAAGATTTGGTGCCCATTTGGTGATAATAAGAGGTTGATTCCGAATCATCTAAGGACCCTTTTCTAAAACCTGTTCCAAACCTGTTATAGATGTAAACTTGAAGTAGTATACATCATCATCATCTTTTATAACCTTTTGAAACCCAAACTTACTCCATGTGTTATTCACATAGTTTTGAACAAGTGGAAATGCGACCCTTTTGCCAACAAAAAAAACCCACCAAAGAGATTGCAAACCTATTATGCGCAATCTCCACATTCTCCATAGGAAGAACAAAATCAGCGTCTTCAACACGCTCTTCATTAAAAAGGGACCTAAAATTGAGTTTAGGTACCTTCTTTTCATTAGCAACAACATTAACAAAGGACAATTTCGGACCTGGGACCTCAGTAGATTTCATTGGGTTAATCCCAGCATACTCCACCATCCTTCGGTTTAGGAACCTCAAAATAAGAGTCATTCACAGTTGGACGTGCTGTTTCACTCTCCATTATATTCGACATCTTAGAAGTAAAATTATTCAAAATCGAATTTATGTCCTCCTCTCCCTCACCCTTTTCCATAAACCAAACAAGATTGCACAAAAAACTACCAGGAAGGCAAAAAGAAGCCTTAAAAATTAGGGTTTTAGCGAATGAGAACAGAGCCCTAACCGACCTCCATGATTGCTTCCAATGATTAAATATGTATTTAATTAGCACAGATTCCCAACCGACACAAACCTTACAAATTGGCACAGAAACAAATCGCTATTAAAACCAGAAACCCTAACCCTAATAAAACCGCGACCAAATAAAAAACAATTAAAACGTTTAAGATCCAAGAACGAATTAATGAGTGTTATATGGTTTTAGAATCACTAGAGAAAGACAACCTAAATTAATGAACGATCGAATCAGATTATCCAGCGAAGAAAAACCCTAATCAACACACTAAACCCTATAGATCCAAGGATTAGCAAATTGTAACAGACTCGTTCCGTAACGTCAATCACAAAGTGATAACATCAAACAAGAACAGGCGTTATCAATTAAAATCACAAGGATGGTAGTAGATTAGCATGCGAAAAAGGTGATCATGAGAGGGGGGCTGGAAATCGCCTTAACTATCCTTAGTGGAGGTTTAAAAAAAAATATATATGTATCAAAAAAACTAACAGACTCGTTATCAATTAACAGACTCGTGCACGGGTATTATAAGTAGTAAATATTTTGACAACATATTTTCATAAAACCCTTGGGTGATTTGTGCTGAGAATTCATAAATGTACAATATAGTATGTGTGTTTTATGGTATTAGTTCTTCGTCCACCTAGGCCGATCTAGAATATTTTTCAACCAAAATATAAAACTAAACTAAGATCAATATGGCAAGTCATAGTCATCTAATCAACTATCTTAGTTTACACATCAACATATCGAATGACCTTAACTAAATTCATTTCTGACCGAGTTTCATCAAAGCTAAAAACATTATGTATATAGGGGTGTGCACGGTTCGGTTTTGGTCGGTTTTTTGCTAAAACCGAAACCGAACTGAAATATTCGGTTTTTATAAAACCAAAAACCGAAACCGCTCGGTTTTTGGCGGTTCGGTTTTTTCGGTTTCTCGGTTTTTGCGGTTCGATTTTTCGGTTTTAAACCGTTTATATTTTGTTGTGGCTAATCTATATTAATAAACTTTTTTTACATAGAAAATTGGATTTTTTTTTTAAAAAAAATTGTCAATATTAGCCTAATAATGTTTACACAAAATTATACAATTATACACATATAAATGAGAGAAACACACATGGATGTGAAAATACACATAGTATGATCATTGTCTTATATGTAACGATATATTGTCAAGTAAATATTAGAGGATAAATAGGCCCAAGCCCGATTTGTAGGCTTTGGGTCCGCTAGAGTTTCATATGTAATCTCTTATATATTGTGGTCAATAACATACCAATCTCTCATCTAGTTACAACTTTGTATAACAAATTTCATTCAAAATGGCTAAGGAATTGCTTCATGTTTTGGCTGTGGATAACAGTAACACTGATAGGAGAATTATTGAAAGGCTTCTGAAGGTTTCTGCTTTTAAGGTTACGGTTGTTGATAGTGGAAGTAGAGCCTTGCAATATCTTGGTTTAGAAGATGATCATGATGATAATAACTCTGCTGATCAGGATTCGAAGGTCAATTTGATCATGACTGATTATTCTATGCCTGGAATGACTGGTTTTGAACTTCTTAAGAAAATCAAGAGTTCTTCAACATTGAGGGAAATACTTGTAGTTATCATTACTTAACAAGACTAATTACGACTAATAAGACCGATAACATTCTTGTTCGACTTATATAAAATTAAGGCTAACAAGTGTGCTCAATAATAAAGTAATAACAACGGGGGTTTATCATTCTCTAACATAGTATCGGAGCGGGTCTGATCCTCAGACTTAGGTGGCTGCGTAAAGCCGCCTCCTTTAAACCACCCTGTCAAACCCTAAAATCACAAATTATTTTGCTATCTCCACTATCAAATCCTAAAAACAAATCACACAACCATAACAAATCTTCATTCTCGTTTCGCATCAATTAAGCAGCAGTCCACCAAAGTCACAATAAACCTGGATCTATTTGATCCCATCAACTGAACCCAAAAAGAATGAAAGCATTGGGATGTTGTTTAATATTGGTGGGTTTATTGAGACTAGCCTTTTTTTATGTTGGTAAAAAAAAATTTTGCTTGTTCAGACATCAATTAACTGATTGTGACATCACTCAAGGCAATGGAAAGAAAGTTGTTCTTGGCAAGGCAATGATGATGTTGAGAAGAAGATCTCGAAGTTTCAAAAGTGCTTTTGTTTACTTTTTAAATTGTTTATTTCTTTTTTAAGTTTTATTTTTTATTTTTTTTGTGTTGAGAGAATACTTAGAATTATTTTCCGTTTTAGGGATACTTTGAATTATCCCGTAATTTGTGTTGGTGATAATACTTTGAATTATTCTCCATTGGGATACTTTGAATTATCCCGTAATTTGTGTTGGTGAGAATACTTTGAATTATTTTCCGTTATAGGGATACTTTGAATTATCCCGTGATTTGTGTTGGTGATTTGTGCTAAGGTCACAAATCCACACAATTCGTTGTTCGTGCTTAGGTCACGAGCCGTTTCGTTTTTTTTAATTAAGTTTTTGTTTTTATTAGGTTAATGTTTTTGTTTTCTAGTTTACTACTTCAGTCCGAGCTTTAGCGATTTCGCCGCTCGGACTGCGAAGGAGTATTAGAGGATAAATAGGCCCAAGGGTTTCATATGTAATCTCCTATTTATTGTGCTCAATAATAAAACAATAGCAACGGGGGTTTATCATTGTCTAACACAAACAAGCTAACTATATTAACACTATGTACAAGTTCACGAGATTAATAGATCGAGAGGGAGAAAGAGGTGATTAGTTATGATTGAAAATGTTTTTTGCAAAGGCACACCCCTCAAGTATTTCATACCCCTCAAGTAATTATATTATACTCCGTAAATATACACAATGAGTGACTGAGTCACCCGCTACTGTAACGGGCTCTCATTTTTTGGTCAGCCCAATTTTTATTTTTTTTAATTTGTATGCACAAAGTAGGAATGGGAAAAAAAAATATTACAAAAGTTTTGATTTATTCAGATAAAAAAAATACCCGCGGAAACATCTTCGATACCTAATTTAACAAAAAAAACACGTCAAGTTTTTATTGTTCACAACTTTTTTACATTCATCGGCCCAAATAAAAAGATATCGAACCGTCCCAAAAAAAGAAAATATTCGGGAAAAAATTAACCCGTCCCAACGCAAATTTTTTTTTCCCGAATCGTACAAAAAATGAAATATCCGGGAAAAAATTAGCCAAAAAAAAAACAACCCAAAAATAGCCTAAAATCTGGCCCAAAGTAAAAAAAAATACAAAACGGACCCTCACCTTTTAACTATTTACGATTTTCTTACACAAAAATTCCCGTAAAAAAATTTACAAAACCGTTTCAAAAAAAAGAAAATATTCAAGAAAAAATTAGCCCGTCCCAACGCAAATTTTTTTCCCCCGAATCATACAAAAAAAAGAAAATATTAAAAATTAACCCCGCCATAACGCATCGCCAAAAAAAACCCCCGAAACGTAAAAAAAATTATTCGAGAAAAAATTAGCCCCGCCGCAACGCGCGGGTTATTTTGCTTGTTATATAATCATACCAGTACATAGAAATAAAGTAAATACAATAGCTAGTCCATATGCAGTGACTATTTATTAAACGAACAAATCTAGTAACCAATCAATATATTAGAGGCTAAAAATCTCTCCCTATGTACGTAATGATAGACTAGATTTGGCACATTATTGTCTTCAATTAAAGCTGAGGATGACGATGAAGCTCTTCTTCTGATACCTCGGCCATGAACATTATATTTGAAACTCTTGAGCATGATCTTTGAAGACGAACAATGAAATGATACTAATTGAGTTTGCTTCCCCTTAATTATACCATCATATGTAGAAGTTTCTTCACAAACTATTGACGTTTTTAAAAATCGGCTCCTCCTCAAACTGACAATCTCCTTAATAGATTTGAAACTCGAAAATCATGATTGTTTGTTTGAGGTACTCGATATCAACAATTTCTTTTCACTATGATGATTACTTCTCGTCTAGCAATCAATCGAGATCCAAATGACAATACCAAGTTCAAACCAACCAAAGGTTTTGTTGGGATTTGTTAACTAATTAACTAGCACTAACTTATCAACTTTGTAATATGGTTCAAAAAAGCGGGGCCCTAAGCGGAATCGCTTTCCGATGTCTCTTAATCTTGGAAAGAATTAGTTTAGCATCACGTAAAACACTCTTTGACTCTTGATTGTTGCTTTTGCTCACATTGTTATAATCTTTAGCCTCTTCTGTGTTAATTACATCGTTATCATCTGCCCCTTCTATAGTTTTTACACCATTATCATCAATAACACATTCGGCGTTTTTTACATTGTTATCATCCATAACACCTTCGGTGCTTTGTACGTTTTTATCATATGTCACCCATTCTGTATTCCCATTTTTGTAAACAGAAGAAACCTGTCAATTTTAACATATAGAAGATATTTGGATTAGTCTTACAAGATTACTAAAAACTATCTATGAGAGATTATTATTTTTCTTTTAGAAACACACTATTTTGATTATTCAGAATTCAAACAATACTAATCTTGGTCTCAAACCCTTAATGTTGTAACGACCAACACTAAATCTCAAACCACTATGAATTAGACCAACCCGTAAACTAGCAATTGGCTACATTAAAGGATTTTTGATTATTTTTCTATCCAACTATGTTGTCGAAACATTACATATAGGTTTCAATATATGCACGCGACCACTTGATTTAGATCATCACTTTGTACCATAGGGAGGTGACAACCTTAATTGCATGTTAAACGGGTGTGTATTGATACATGTTCAAACCGGTTGGGTCAGGTTGGGTTGGCATTAAGCATTTCCGCCCACTTTTTATGCATAAAAACAATACACATTCGCAGAGTTGCGTCTTGAGAATTTATAGATAAAATATAGCCCAAATTAACTAATTAACTGATTCCACATATGCGAGTCGAATTTTATGTCATTATACTATCTATAGAACATTGTAAAGAAAGATTACCTTGCACTCTACACTGCAGTAATCTTCATCTATGATAGTTAGGTTGCAAACAATGCAACAAACCTTCTTCGTGTTAATATGTTCTTCGTTCACTTGTTGGATAACCCTCTTTTGTTTTATGTAGAGCACCTTATTCTTGTTTGTCTTGTAACTCTGCAAATATCCTTGTTTATCTTTGCACATTCTACATCACTGATAGCATATAATAAGGTTCCATATGTTACTAACCTGGATACCTGAACAATCAAAATGTTTCTGGAAATCTAGCCGTTTGACAACACAAGAATATGCGTTCCTAAAAATCTTTGTCATTAATCAATCATTAGCGTAATGCGTCAGTATTCATATATAGTGTAATCTATGTAAATTAAAATGATCATCAGTAATCGCCCACTCTTAATGTGAGGACATATTGGGTAACGGGTTAAAAAAGACAGTTTTCATACGGATCAAAACATGTCAAGCTAAGTTAATCCACACACTTTATGTCAAAGTTTTAGATAAATGATTAACTTTTCAAGTATGCTAACAGTAATTTTTGTCAATTCAATGATTTTTTTCATTACATAAACTTTTTAATGGAAATTATATAATTAAAAAACTATCAAAAGGTTGTTGGATCAAGGATGTTGTCCACCCTTCAATCAATAACTGACAACACATCGAACACTCCTACCACCACACTTCCGTCAAGTCCAAAAGCGGGCTCAATGTTTTCATGAAAATGTGTCACAATAGTTACGGTTATTAATCAATACTACCACTAGCACGCGTAAAGTAGCGGCGATTAATATTTGTTCCATGGGTTTACTAATAGTATAGATTTCTGACTTTATTGAATGGATGATACTAATAAAAAATAAATTGAAAAGAAGAGACGGTTTAAAGTATGGAATGACCCGCAACATAAATTCTGATAATCTCACGTGAGTTGTTATATGAGTTAACTTGGCATTGCTTAAAACTAAAATTGTCGTTATTTGTAAAGTAATTGTATCAAAAAAATATAGATATGAAATAACCGTAGCTGCAACGGGTACCCTGCTAATAACGTTAAATGATCCAATAACATCATGCAATAGACAAATATATGTGCAATAAGTGATTAAACAAATACCTGTAAGTGTTCATGTCCATCATGACCCGAAGAACTACATTCATTACAAAAAAGTTGAATACACTTGATGCAAAATCGATCCAATTTATGAGTGATATACATCGAGCAATCTTTAGGCTCTATAATGTTAATCATATCCACAATCCACGGAGACAACTCTACATGTTTATTCTGCAAATAGTATGCATTAAAATTCTCATCAATATCCAACCTTATGATCCACTAAACAACGCGAAAAAATAAAAGTTATAGAGTGTACTTGTTTCCGAGACTGGCGTTTGAACCCATTGCTGCCGCAGCCGCCTGTTGAGGTTGCGGTGGTAGTGAGGTCTGCCATGGTGATTATTTTCTTGAAGATTATTGAGTTTAAGAGTATATATAGCTGTGGGGTATATGAATATTGAATAGTTTAACCTAGATAAGTTCGTAGGTTTTTTTTTTTAGAGTTAATTCTCTTTTTGCCCAAAAGATTTTGGTGTATGCACCTTTTGCCTCAAAAAATAATGTGTTCCTCAAATGCCCCAGAGCGACCGGAACGACAAGAGCGACCTAATTAAAAATTATTAAAAGTACAACAAAAAAATATTTTTTATACTTTTTTTTACTTTAAAATTGTATTTTTTTTTACTTTTAATAATTTTTAATTAAGTCGTTCCGAGACATTTAAGGGAGACTTTTTTTTAGAGCAAAAAGTGCATATGCCAAAATCTTTTGGGGCAAAAAAAGAATTAGCTCTTTTTTTTACCCGTATCGCGAGAACATTGGATGTTTTTTTTCCTTTTTCTTAATTTGTGATGTGATAGAATCTAGGAATATAATTAACATAATCTAAATGATTTTATTGTTACAAATAAACATCCTTATTTGACTTTTTAATACACTTGGACTTTGGGATGAAAAAACTTTTGTGACCAATATGTTATTTTTTGTTCTTGATATTATTGGAGGAGAGTTATATTGGATACCAAAAAAAGGTTGGATACTAGGGGACTCATCCACATTATCCATCTAAAAAGAAATCAATGGTTGTGATTAAAATCATTTAATTATTTCACCTATTTTTTAAAATTTAAATATCTCATAAACCGTTAATCGTAAGAAAAAAAATTTTACCATTCACGACGAGCATTTAATTATCTTTCTATAGATATCCACTTTGATATACTTTCGACAAAAAAAAAATTTACGTTTTTTTCACGTTTTTTTTCAGATTTTTCACGTTTTTCACTTTTTTTTTTACGTTTTTCACCTTTTTTTTACGTTTTTCACGTTTTTTTGTGAAAAAGTTTTTTTTTCGTTTTTTTCGTTTTTTTCGTTTTTCACGTTTTTTTTCCGTTGTTGAAATTTGCATTAAAAATCATATATGATATAACACTAATATCATATATGATTTAACACTAAAATTAAATATCATATATGACATAGCACTAATATCATATATGATATAACACTATCATATATGATTTAACACTAATATCATATATGATTTAACATTAAATCTAAATATCATATATGATTCTCATGCAAGTTTCAACGAGAAAAAGTCGAAAAAATGTAAAAAAAAGGTGAAAAAAATGATTTTTTTTGTCGAAAGTATATCAAAGTGAGAAAACGTGGAAAAAAAGTGAAAAAACCGTGAAAAAAAGGTGAAAATTTTTGAAAAAAACGTGACAAAAACTTGATTTTTTTTGTCGAAAGTATATCAAAGTAGATATCTATAGAAAGATAATTAAATGCTCGTCGTGATGGTATATTTTTTTTCGCTTGGCGATTAACGGTTTGAGAGATATTAAGATTTAAAAAAAAAGATTGAAAATAATTTTTGGTTTAATCTTATCCATTAGATTAAGATGAAGATGAAGGGTGGAGATTGGTCCCCTGACATCCACAAAAAACTTTGTATCCAAATGAACCTAAATCTTTATTTATTTGTGAATAAGTTAATTTCACTTTTGTCGTCAACAATGCATACCAATTAAGCATGTAATTTTAATTACCGATGCACTTCGCTGTAACTATACATGAGAGTGCATAAACATACCTAAATGTGAGAAATAGGGGTGACTGAGAAAGAAAAAACCTGCAATCCGCGGATACTCGTCTGGCCGTCTGTCACGTATGAGAAACATATTCATTTATACTCCTAGTTCATCTCTCTTTTTTTAATCATCAACAACTCGAAAGGTGTTAATTGATGACTTGTCTTGGGCATTCTAAACAAAATACAAGGCATGTTAGCATTTCAAATTATGAGACATGTTGCATTTAATTTCCTTCAGCAAGTCCGAGTATCATGTGAGCTCTGATCGGAAACTCTCATCACTGACTTAGGGTTGTTTCTTTTTTTACCTGTGTGGAAATAGTTCTTGTCTAGATTAATAATCCTTAAAATAATCATGTTTGAAAATATCTTGTTTCTTTTTCATCCTGAATGAGAATCTTAAAAACTTAAATGGCTGATTTACCCTTGTTCTTAAAATCACAGATAGAACAATGACCTCGTATTGAAAACCAAAAGAATCATAAATCAAATATAAATGATACATAATCAAACTTCAATTACTACAAATTTTCAAAAACTTAAGACAAGTCCATCTAAATAGAGAATTTAAAGGATAAAAAAACGGTAACTTTTATGCAGTTTTATAATTATACAAAGATGAGGTAATAAAGTCGACATAAAAAAAACATGTTGAGGGATCAAAAGAGTAGAGGCGACAATTCAATAGTTAGCATAAGGAGTAAGGCGACGGATTAGAGTGGTATGTTAGTTGCCATGGGAAGTAGGTTTGATAGAGCCGAAGATGTTAAAAACAAGTGGGTTATGTTAGGAGAAGAAAGAATAAAAGAAATATGTGTGGGTAAATTTGTGATACAGGATCCTGGATGGAAACAACCTTCTTTTTAGTACCCTTTTAGAAACAGGATTTACTTTCGTATTAAGCAAAAAAGAAACAATCTTTTTGCTGGTTGCATTAAGAAAATTTTCCATCTAGGATATTAAACAAAAAAGAAACACCCCCCTTAGTGCTTTATCTGTTTGATGAATTCAAAGCTTTTCTAAGTCTGTTTCAAGCTTAAAAATGAGATTTATGGATTTAAAGAAGTTGTTAGGGACACAGCACTAACCTTAGTTAGTGATGTTTGACATCTCTTTGGCTTTTTGGCCAACTTTATTAAGCTCTTTTAAGGTCTTAATTTCTGTTTTCAAAGGCTCTTTTAGCTTAAAACCTAGTTTTAAGGTTAGTGTTATCAATATCTAAAAGCTGTGTTTTAAGGTTGTATATAACAGCTAATTAGTAGATTTGCTTATTAAATGAATTTTAAGTGAATACTTATGCTCATTTATGGTATCTAAGGTTTTAGAATGCCTTTGTTTTGGTTGTGCAATAACACTTAAGGTTTTTAAACTTAAACTGTCTTAGTCATTAAATCTAAGTTTAAAAGTTCAAAGTCTTATTTCTAATCTCAAATTTAGGTATGTTTAAGTATGTTTTAGGTTATGATTTTGTCTGCTCAAGCTAATTGTAGTCCAAGCTCAATCTGTTTGAGCTTTTTTTGGTTTAAAGCTCATTTGCTAGCTTAAAATCTAGCTGGCAAAAGGTATCTTTTAAAAAAAAAACAAAACAAATTGGCAACGCTTATTGCTTATTCTGCCCTTTAGCTTATTACTATGGCTTATTTTCTGTCCTTATTAGCTCATTATCATTCTAGATGTTTAGGAATTTCAGCTTATTAAAAATGCTTTTTGGTTTGTTAAGTTTAGCCTAAAACTGTCTTAAGTTTTTCTTCATATAAACTTAGTTTTTTTTGGTAATCTGTAAGATAAATTAGCTTATTTCTAGCTTATTAATGGTTTTCATAAAAAATGTTTTCACAAATAATGCTTATTTAGGCTTTATTAGTTAAGTGTTGAAAAGAAAAAAAACACTAGGCAGTATAGGGAAGCCCCAGGATCGAACCTGGGACCTCAACCTTAACCACCCAACGTTTTAAACAGAATACCCTCTACCACTAGCGCCCTTGGGACTTTACGTTTATACTTTACATTGTTTAATTTATATTTTAAGCTTACGGCTTGTATAAGCTTATTTCCAGCTTATTGGGATAAGCTGTTTAGTCAGTTTTATTTTTCTTAAGTTAAGAATACATAAAAGTATTTTCCCTGAATTTTTTAGATTTTTATAAAAGTGTTTAGTATTTTTAATATTATTTTTAGATTAAAACTGTTTTTAATTCATAATAAATTAAATAAAAGTCAAAAAAATATAATTCTTTTTTCTAAATTTTTTATTAATCATTTAGGTCTTTTAAAAATTAAATTTGCTTTTCTAGGGTTAAAATTTGAAGTTTTAGGTTTTTAGGGTGCGTTTTTTATAATCCCGTTTACGTTTCCGTGCTTAATTTGTAATCGCTTTATTTGTTGCTTTCCTTTGCGTTGTTTTTGCATTATCATTGTAGAAATTAGAATACAAAACCAAAATCTTAATCTATTAAAAATACCGATCACAAATCTCAACATGAAGTTCAATTCACGCCTCGTTGGAACATAAACGACCTGGGAAACGACTAGAAAGGTTTGCTTTCGAAATCGATACTTCCGGAATTATATTTTATTTGTGAGTTGGTTTATCGCTTTGGTTAAAAGTGATTTGCCTATTCACCTATATTATATATACACTATTGACCACGATCAATTTTTGGCGCCGCTGCCGAGGAGGCTGTGTTACGAATTTCAAGTTATCGTTTGAAGATTGTTTTTTGAAGATCCTTCCTCGGAAGTTATTCTTGTTTTTTGTGAATATATTTGTATAAAAAAATACAAAAATAGTATAAAGTAATCAAAAAAATTCAAAAAAAATAAAAAACCAACAAAAGACATCGAGTTGTCATTTGTTATAATCGGCTCACCTTTAGTTTAACAAACTATAAGAGAGGTATAAGGAGGGTTGATCCAACGAACTTCGACCCGAAAGGAGAAGGTTTTTAAAATGCTTCGCGCTTACCCGCTCCTCCGTTTCTTTGTGCGTTTTTCTAGAGAGCTACCGTGTGCAATTTGACTTGTGTTTGTTTTTAATATTTAAAAAATAATAATGATAAAAAAATAAATAATAAATTTCTTAAAAATATTCTTCTTTATCTCCCAATTGTTTAATTCTCATGGAATCATCCGACCAATTCATCTGTTTCTTCTGTGGAAGTCTGAGTGATGTATATGGATGTCCATGTTCTACTTGTGAGTTATGTGGGAGTGACACTCATTATGGTTACGATTGTCCATCACAAGTTCTGTTTGTTTATAATCAGGACCCGTGTTTCAATCAAAACCTTGATGATTTTCCACAAACTTCACCAAGTTTTCCACAGCAATATCTTTGTTGTGAAGACTGTGGGGGTCCTCATGCGACTTTTGAATGTCAACCTATGAATCAAAATTTTTATGAGCCTAATTTTTGCTCTAATTCTAATTCTTCCGGTTTTGACCAATTCCAACCCCCGCAGTATCCCGTCATTCATCAACCTCGTCAAGAAATGAGTACGGAAATGTTGCTTGCTAAAGAGAAACTAACAAAACTATACGAACCTATTTGAAAAATAATAATCAACCTCCTGAAGAAAAGAGTATTGCAGTATTGCTAGCTGAGAAGAGTATTCTTACAGTTATGCAAACTTTGAAAGAAAAGCAGAATGATACAGAAAGTATGCAAGAATTGCTGCTTCAACTCTCTAAAGATTTACAAACTCTTGGTAATACTTCAAATCAACTAAAGCAGGAAGAGCAGGATAGTTCTCAATATTGGAAGCCTCTCGTTTACTATTCTGACGATGATGACGATTTCTACAGAGAGAGTGTTGATGAAACTCCTCCATCAGATGCAATCACACCCGACTTACCAATTACGAACTCTCTCGTAATAGAGGATGAGCATATTGACACTATTCCGAAAACAGACTCGGACGAAGAAATTGAGTCTAGTGTTGAGAACCTTAACCTAACCCCAAGTGAATCCGAGGATTTATCTGATTACGTAAGCGAGTGTGATTTGCCTTTTTGTGATAATTCTCCTGATTTTAACAATGATTCTGAGATTTTCTCTAATCCTCTCTTCGATTCTAATGTTGATTATACCTCTAGTGATGACGAGTCATCTTCTGATGAGGATGTTCCGAAGGAAAATTTCAAAATTTATTCGAACCCTCTTTTTGATGAAGAAATCATTTCCACTAAGATAGATCCGCATCACTTTAATGCAGAGTCTGATCTTATAGAATCATTGCTTAATAAAAATACCGTGATAACTTCCCCTAAGATTGATTTCCTTCTCGAGGAGTTCACCGGTGAGCTCGCTCTTATCAATCCAATTCCACCGGGAATTGCTGAAACCAACTTTGATCCGAAGGAAGATATTCGTCTTATTAAGAAGTTATTATATGATAACTCATCTCCTCGACCTCCGGAAGAACTTAATTCTGAAATTTCTGATGCCATGATCGAATCTTTCTCCTCATCTCCTATCCCCGTGAAGGATAGTGACTCTCTTATGGAGGAGATCGATATATTTCTTGTTGCGGATGACTCGATACCACCGGGTATTGATAGTGATGGCTATGACTCTGAAGAGGATAATCTTTTTCTTGAGTATGAGCCCGATCCGGGCGAGTTGACTAGAGTTGTTGTGGAAGATATTTTTGGAGAACCTAGAGTTCATATGCCTAATGTTTTACCCACCCATCCTACCCTTTGTCAGGATCTGGACTTCACTCTTTCTACTGATTTCAGCGGATCCGATCTTGTAGTTTCTTTTCCTTCCAGAAATAGAAACAAGACTTTCGATCCGGGAATATCTATTGAAGTCCAATCCAAGAGATTTCTATCACTGAATAAATTTTCTATCTCATTCATCAGTGATCCTCTTTCTCCAGTGCTTGAAACTTTGCTTCCATTTTCATCCAAAATTGAGGACAAAGTTTTCAATCCTGGAATTCTTGTTTCAAAAGAGGAGAAATCTCCTCATCTCTTATCTTATCGGGGCTTTAAAGCTTTCAAGATCATTCATGATTTCCTTAATGAAAGCCCGATGATGATGATCAATGAGGGGACATGCCAATCTTGGATGTTCCTTATCTCCATTTTTATCCTCCTTGACCAAATCAAGTATGGGGGATCGAGTCAGGCTCAAGACTCGGTTAACAAAAACAAAGCGCTTCTCAGGAGGCAACCCGTGTTTCTGTCTTCTTTCTATTTTCTAATAAGTGTGACGTGAGGGGGCTCGCATCTTCTCTTCTCGTATTTTTTATGTCTGTGATGATTGTCAGGATTACCCAGATTATGAAGACTCTCATGCTCGTGGTTTTGTCCAACGCTCACTCGACCTTCATTCCTTTGCATGCTTATTTTGGGAATCCTATATCCTTGATCTTATTGACTAACGTTTAATCTTTGGCATAATTAATAAACGGCTTTAGATTTACGTGAGATTCCCTTTTATATTAGGAATATACATTAAATATAGTATGGGGCTGGCAACCCCCACATTTAGGACAATGTATCATTCTAGTATGAGGGGGAATCTATCGATTTGATCCCACTTGCATTTGTCTATGTCTTTCACGTAACCCCGTTTTACCAAGAAAATACAAAAAATGTGATTTTATGCCAAAATTTAAAAAATTTGTAAAAATAAAATAAGTGTTTATCACAAATGTTGACTTTCCGCTGGTGAGAATAAGAATAATTTTTGACTTGACCGAGCATGTTGAGCTCTAGCTTACTCCCTTAACCTTTATAAATGTATAAGCTTTTGCTAGTTTTTTTATACAAGAAGCTTTAAAATGCAAATTCTAGCTCAAAAGGCCAAGATTTTGCAAGTTTCCATAAAGGACTTTAAAAATGCAAAGCTTAATTTTATTTGGCTAAGCATTCGCGGATCTTTTTATTAAAGATTTTAAATTTGCGAAGAACGAGAAATGATAGAGTTAAATATAAGTTGGAATGCTAAGCAAGGATTAGTTGGAAATCTTAAAAGCTCATAAGTGTAATTTGTGGCTTTTTCTCCCAGTAGCTTCTAAAATGACTAATAATACGTGCTCTTTTTGAAAGACAAGTTAGAGTTTTATCACTCTTAAAAGTCCGTTAAGATCAACATTTTTAGAGTAAAAAGCTTTATCGATGAATTGATAAATAAGAGTTTTTGATCAAAAATATGTTTTAATTTTCTAAAAAGAAATTTTCCCTGTATACGGTGTAAATATAAATGTTGCAAAAAAAATGAAAAAAATAATATTAACAGCTGTATGGGATTTTTTATACACTATGGAACACTAATGGGCTTACAAATTCAGTTAAGGTGATCATGCTATACTATTCCTTACATATAACTCATGATATCACTTCAGGCTGAGTACTAACTAATATGAAACAAGTTACAAATATACAACTTAGTTAGAAAATACTAACTATAATCTGGCTTCTATGTACTCAGTAAGTACTTCGTAGCATAACAAACTGTGTCACTGGCCAGTGAGAATTCTTGAATTGCAATTTTCAGATTAGTAACTAACTCTCTCAGCTATCATCAAGAGTACACAAGTGTTAAAAGGTCTAAGTCGCCTTCAACAATCCTCCCCTAAACTTGTGATTACCAATCAAATCTCAAAAGTTTTTTTACTTACGTTGTATATTAGCTTGAGGCCTGCTTCCGCATATAAATCTCTTTAACTTCTTCGGTCCTATTGGCAATATTGTAGATTCTTTGTCAAAGCTCATCTGTCGCATCTGCCCGCGACTCGGTTTGATCATTCTAGTTCGTTACTTAGCTCAAAATGCAAGTCCTTTGTCAATGGATAATCCTATTATCAACAACATGAATATATTTGTCCCTCTTATAGAAGATACATGTGATGTCTGAATTTCTTGAACTATAGATCCATAAATTTTGTTCATCGATCATCCTTGTTAATATTCTTTAAGGCATAATCTTCAATGGTTAACAATTTAGCATTGTCTTGCATCCTTTGTCTTTTCTCCTTCATCAATCCTGTTCTTGTAATCTAATGGCTTCTTCTAGACCAAGACTGTCTTCTTGCTTTGCGTTCTGGATTCTTTGACAGTTCCATCTTCTCAATCATGATTGGCCTTGCTTTATTCGTTATTCTTCATTTTTGCCAATCCTTTTATATAAAATCTAACCGTCTAGCAGCTGAGTATAACCTTCAGGTGTTGCACTTTAAGCCATGTACTTAATTAAAACTAGCCTAGCCAGAAAATACCTTTAAGCGACTGTTTTCAAATTTGAAATTACTCCGAAAGAGCTTTTTCCATCACCAATCTCACTTTCTCTCTTTTGTTTTTTATGCTCACTATGTACTCTCATTCCTTTTTGATAACCAGTCTTCAATTTTTTGTACAATTCCACTAGTTCCATTCTGTTGATTCTGTCCTCTCCCACTTCCGGGGGAGTATACTATTGTAAATTGAAACAATGACCATGGAGACCACTTCTGCTTCCACATTAAGTTTTTCTGATTCATCTTCAGTGGATTTGTCATTTATGAACTGATCCCCAATAGTATATGCATCGTCTATATTATTTATTAAAGAGAGTCCCGGATGAACTTAGTGGATCCTCTAGGATAACATATTCATCAGCCAGAAACTTCAAACTTTCTTGAACCCTGGGGTATAAATTAGCCATAAATTCATCGTACGTAGGCTCAGGGTCTGATCTAGCAAGAGCCACATTGCTTTCTCCAGGGTCTGGTCCATCCTGGTCTTCATCCATGAATACCTGCTTTAGTGGAGGTCAAGACTCGTGAGTTTCACCAGGGTCTGATCCAGCCTGGTCTTGATCAAGTTCAGCAGTCTTTTCCTCTAGATTCACCTATTTATCCACATCTTCTCCTAGTTCTTCAGTAATCTGCAATATCTTAGTATTACCTCCACTGTTTATCTTATCTGATTCAGCACCTGTTTCAGCATCTACAGGAGACGGTGAGTTACAGATAACACTGGCGGATGTGTCATCCTGTGGTTGTGCAGAGGGTCTAGTTGATACCTCTTTAGTAGCTGGAGTCCGCCTTTAGAATATAAATTGGTCAGTAGTGTCTGCTCTTTGGCGTGTGCAGGGCTAACAGTGATTGGGTAGCTTGTTCTTCAGTAACAATAGCTTTACCCTTGCCTTCAACTACATGGAGTGGTCGGGTGGCCTCTGCAACAAGTTCTTGAATAGACACACCTCCAACATATACATGACATGTTGCATGAAACGATTCCAGACTCATCTAAATGGCTCGTTCGACATCATATTCTTCACCTTCACCTTGAAGTTCGGGTTTAGGTTTAGGTTCAAGTTCAGGTTGAGCTGGTTCTTCATCAAGTTCATCAACCAGCTGGAAAGAGCTCTTCACGTTACAAACTTTTGCAGCATTACCCTTGTCGGCCTTTTGTAGGGGTGTAGCCTTGGTTGACTTTTCTTTAACAGGCTTCGGTTTGGGTGGCTTACCAGTAGAGGTCTTAGATGGTTTTTCCTTAGCAGGCTTAGGTTTTGATGTAGGTGTTGGTTTGCTTGATTTCTCTATAGCAGACTTTGACTTGGGTTGCTTGGCAGTTGCAGGTTTCTTCTTTTCTGCCTTTTCAGTTGCAATTTTTCGATCCTGCTTTGCAACCATTTCCAAATAAGCATTGTAGTACGGTGCATTCCTGATATTGTTCAAGATCAGCTCGTTAGGAATTGGCATTCCAAATACTTCATCGTCTTTACCTTTAGGAACGAATTTAAGATTACCAAGTCTTAGATCTTCTTCAGCAAGATGAAACGGAGATGCTGATCTTTGGTGAATATTATGAGCTCTTCCCAAACGACAGATAATAAGCTTTGTGAACCGACAATAAGGAATAATGTGAGCCTTGTCTTTCCTGCCCTTCTTAGTGGGACTACCTAGATTGGCCTTGTTAGTAAGAAAAGTCT
>BQNB010105213.1:0-20468 GCA_026074375.1 Tanacetum coccineum
GAAAATGCAAACCGACACGATGATTTATAGTGTTTCAGTCACGAAGCTCCTCTTCGCCCTACTCCACTCCTAGAGTATCCAACTCGAGAGTTACTTCACTAATCAACAAGCTCCCTTTTGGTAGAGAAAACCTTATACCAATGCTTACATTATTTTCTGACACTAAGCTAGATGTCGAGTTCTTCTTCGGGTACAACCAAACCTGTTATGTTTTATGGCCCAACCAAACCGTTATGTTTTATGGCCCAACATAACAAACCTTGTATTTTATGGCCTAAACACATAATCCGCGTCGCTTACATTATTTTCTGACACTAAGCTAGATGTCGAGTCCTAATCTTAGCTAGAACCAACCTACCACTTCACCAATGTATTTTAAGGCCTAAAATACTAACCAACCCATAATCAACTCTTCTGAATATACACACCATTCGGATCTACACACTACTAAAGATTAGAAGACATGGACTCGATCTATATGTAACAAATGTTACAAATGGACTAACTGGACTACATAACTTCGGATCTTAAAGATGACCGAAGTTCTTCTCTTGCACTTGAGGGAAGAAGGAAAGAGTAGAAGATTGGATCACATTTAAACAAGATTAAACAAGTTAAATGATCAAAGATTTATAGAGATTTAGTGAGATCTAAAGAGAGAAAGAACTGAAAGAAAATCGTGCAAAAGGGTTATAAACATAGTTGGAGGTGACCCACTATTTATAGGAGCTGAAAGCTGACAGTCTGACAACGGCGGTCCTGGCGGCCCCAGATATATTAGGGAGCCGCCACTAGACTACGCTCCATTTTTTGTTTTTTTATGGGGAAGATTGGGGAAGGTTGTAATCTGGTTATAGATGATTTCATTTAGGGGGAAAAAACTAGATTTCTTATTTTATATTTAAATATTACATTTCTTTTTTAAAAAGGATTTTGTGTTTATTTTATTTTTGTGAAATATACTTTTTGTAGATATGTACATGGTTAAGAAAAATTATTTTCTCTTTGTTCATCTACAAGTTTAATTTGTTTGTACATACCTTATGTGATTTACATCGGGTGCAAACAAATGTCGGTGTTGATGTAGACTTGAGACATAGAGTGTTGTTGATGCATGTATGCATTGATGATTTGTGATTACGAGTAACTTCCGCACTTTACGTTACGTATTACAATTTACATGTTTGTCATCATCAAAACATAAAGAGATCGTATAGATTAGATATCGTAATATTTGCACTAACATACTTCTTCTTTACTACACGACTATTCTTCACTTCACAACTTCTCTACCCTTCATAACCTTTCTATACTTTTCTTCACAACTTCAATTCACTTCAACTAGACACTACTCTGATCACACAATCTAACATTCTTACTAGTTCACCAAATATAACAACTATACACACCATGATCACCATGATCTAACTATTACACAAGTTTGGAATACATGAAATCAATCTATACATTGTAAATATAAGACATGTCACAAATGCACTACCTATCCTACATAAATTCGTATCTTAATGATAACGAAAGTTCTTCTCTTGCACTAGGAGGAATAAGTTTGATACACTTGAAACAAATGCTTAAGGATTAAATCATTCTATAGGATTGAAAGGAGGTTATAAACGGATTTAGAACAATAAAAGTGTGTGCAAAAGGGTAAGAAATTCAGTGGGAATAGTCTAATATTTTTGGCAAGCTGTGACTAAAAGGGACACATGGCCGGTCCTTTAAATTAGGGTGTCGGTCCCCTTAAAATTAAGGGGTGTCGACCATGACATGTCGTCCTTTTTTGTCTTTTTTGAGGGAGTGTTTTCTGGAATATTTCTAGCGTTTTTGGGTAAAATTTGAATTTCAAAAATATTTATTTGATAAAAACATTTCTTTAAATCTAAAAATGTTTTGTAAAAGTTATATAATGTTTGTGGAATTTTTATAAAAAATGCGAGGTTAATATATAAATTCTTGATCATATAATAATTAAGGCTTTTATTTATTCTACCTTAAGTGATTTTCGTCGGGTGCAAAATTAGTTGATGCAGACTTGAGACTGTCGAGAGATGTTGTGTTTGAATCGAATTGATATTCTGTGATTTCGAGTAAATTAATCACTTACGTTATGTGTTATAAATTACATGTTTGTCATCACCAAAACATGAAGAGAATGTATAGATTGAATATCGTAATATTTCTACCAACAGTTTGGATAAATCTCACTTGGTTAAATGGGTAGGAAATGCCATACCATGTCACGATGATTCCCTTGTATCTTTTGCGTATTGTCATTGTGTGAGTTGTGGTTTACCGTACTAAGTCACCATTCTTTCTAGGTGATAATTAGACATATTTGACGTTCTGACGCTCTTGGTTGACTTCTGCGTTTATCGATCTAACTTCAGTACTTACTACTTCATTTCTTCTCGGTGAGTTCATAGCCCTACCTTTTCTCTTTCAATGGTTTTCATAAACTGTTTTCGGGGTGAGAATACATGCTCGTTTACTAAGCAAACTTATTGATTTCTACTACTTAAGCCTTACATGCCTAATTTTACTAAAGCTTTTACTTGCTTACTACATGAATTTTAATACATGGTTGTTTACTTATGAATTTAGCTAAAGCGTTGATTGCTTACTTACCATGATTGAGATCTCTGTTTTCTTATATATGAAAAACTGAGAGTTTTGAACACATTACTTGTTTTACATTGGACACAAGTGTTTTTCAATTGTATTCTATTCCAGATCATATTATTGCCTAAGTACCCTTTGCCATTAAGTCCCCTTTTCTATCATGAACCGTTAGTTACTAGTGTAGTAAACGCGACGATAAATGTTTGTGGATAGATTACTTATGGATTGAAATATCATCGTCTAGGCTGTGGTTTCTATGATATCCATGAGGCATTTAAAATTTTAGGTATTTTGTAGGATGTTTGCAGCTATCTGCATGGTATTTCTTTGGGGCTAGGGGACTTGAGTATATTACGTGTTAAGGTCAGTGTCATGAGTTGTGCAATAATACATATATGACTACATGAATTTGCTTTAGTAGTCTCTATTACTTATTTTTCTGGGTACAACTTTTGAACATTACTGTTTTATTGAATCACTATTTGGTTTAAGAAATAATACTTTAAAATGTTGTACGCTTACTTTTCTTACTGAAAATATTTCTTTAATTACTTTCAATATACTTTTACTTATACTATGAATTCACAACATTATTGTTGACGTTTTTTACATGTTTTTCTCAGGTTATTATATTGCTGCTGTGCCTTGGGAGGCAGTCGCAGTCGCGCGGATGCAAATATATTTTGAAGGTCTTATTATAATTTCGTACTTGAATAAACGTTTTGACAATGTTTTCTACAGACATTATAAATGGGACTGTTTAACTTGATTTTTTATAAAAATTAATCGAATGGTTGATTTCAAAACGTCTACATAGTGTCATTTTCTGTAACTTGTACTTTATGCTATGAAGTAGCACCCCAAGTGGTATTCCGATGCGTTGTGATTTTGGGGAGTGTTACACATCCCACAATCTTCACCATTTCCATCATCATAGGTTATATAAATGGGTTTGCATACATGCCATCTCTTAACTAATCCTCTTCTATCTGGTGAAAAACTAATTGGTTCTGCTATTTCATCATGTGGGTTAGGAGTGCCATAGGACTTAGTTCTTTGTTCAAATTCTAAGCATGTAGGGGATTCATAAGAGAATAAGTCTATTCCTATTTCGAGAGGATTAAAGGTTTCCTCCTCTTGTCCAATGTCTACCATGTAAATTTTCTCAATGCTTTGGTAAGAATCTATGTTGAATTTAAATTTCTTACTGCCTATTTCAAATGAAATTTCTTCATTGAAAATATTGATTGGGGCACGAGTTGATTCGAGGAATGGTCTCCCTAAGATTATCACATCTTCAGCAAGTTTAATAACGAAATTACACGGATAATCTACTCCCCAAATTTTTTTTTTTCCCCCAACTTAAAAATTTTAACAATTCCTAAGGGCAATTAGTTCCTGTCGTATTTTCTAGGGTACTTGTATTCCTGAGTTTATCTAAACCTAGATATTCATAAACTCTTTGTGGCATGATATTATCCTTAGAATCTAATGTGGTAGTAACATAAAGATTATGGCTATTAATATTGAAAGGAAGGAGAAAACTTCCTGGGCTTAGTTCCTTGGGCAATCGACATGGTGCAGTATTCGAAGTGTTATCATCTGCTATGTCTACTTCGTTACTGGCAATGGAAGACACTTCGTCACTATAAACTAAGCGTGAGGCTTCAAATTGTCTTTTCATGATAACATCTTTCATTTCCTGTCTAATAGACTTAATGATGCTATTTAAGGCATCCTTTATGTTCTCCACTCCCTGCATAGTCATGTGTTTTGTTATCTCAGCGTTCAACCATTCGTCAACGTCATCCTTTTCTTCAAAGTGCTGAATGTTCTGAGTATACCCATGGTTACTTTCCTCTTGCTCACTCATGACTACTTCATCATCGGTCATGTGTTCAACCTCTTCCTCCATATATTTCGAATCACAATCGGACTCGGCGTTTGGTTGGTTAGGATCAAAGTAGTGGGCAAATTCTCAGTTTAGATCATGGGTTGGTGTACTTTTTCCGAAATAGGTAGGAAGATATGATTTAGTATTGTTGATGTGGTTCTCATTTACCTTTTTCTCGTATTCCAAGTACTCATCGATAGTCATATCTTCAATCTTTTTAGGTGTCTGACTTTCTTGGTGTCAGCCTAAGATACTGTTCAATGATGAGATCTTCAATGTCAACCTCATCTATGATGTTTCCCAGAGAACAGATCAAAGTGAGAAAAGACATAATTGTAAAAATTCAAATTACTACTAATTTTTAGCTCCCCGGCAGCGGCGCCAAAAACTTGATGCGTATTTTATTTTAAAATATATTTTTACCAAGTTTTAAATTTATAAAACTTGATCTACCTGATAATGCACTAACGGACAAAGAACCCAATCGTGGGTAGTATAGAATGGTAAATCTGAGGTCGTCCCAAGAGCTAAGTTTTAATTAGTTTTAATTTGAAATGTTACGTTTGAAAAGTGGTTTGAATTGATTTGAAATAAATAACAATAAAATAAATTACTAAAAAATTAAAAAAGCTAAAGATATCAGGAGAGAAAACATGTTAATACTAGTTACTTCTTTTATATTGTATGAATATAGACTTCTGTGCAATGTTAACTATGGTTTCATTAGCGGTTTCTTGTTCGATAGACTTGAATATGCATATGCAGTCTATCCTATACTCCCTGCGATTTTGAATCAGCCCAAATTCTAAGTTAGATAGACTTGAATATGCATATGCAGGTTATCTAGATTGTAGTGATTAATCCCAACTATTCCCAAAACATATCTAATAACCTATAAAAATTATTAACCCTTTGAAAAAGAGTTTCTGTGATTTTTAAGTATATTAAGTGATAAGTGCGGTGACGGTTAGTTCTACACTAGGTATGGAGTTATTGATCCTCCCTAGTACGCATTGGATTCAATATTGACTGGATAATCTTATAATTGGGCAATCTGGTCATACCGACCCATACTGCCAAACCAGGGGGTAACGAAAGTCAAGGATATCTATTGATAAAACTTATCTAATAGGAAACGCAAACATCATAAACAACTGTAATTATCATAACTAGGCACAGCCTTTAAAGTGCTTAGCCGTCATGGTAACGATAACACAGAATAGAAATAGAAGAATCATAGATTGAAAACTCATAATTCTTATAGTATTCGTACTTGAACGATTAAATGCAAAAAGTAAGTAAAGTGTGATCTCCCTTGGACTCCAGGTGGAATTCTTTGAAGGTTGGAAGCCTTTGTCGCCTCTTTAATTGCTGTGGTGGAAGTGATGTCGGAATGGCTGAAGGAGGCCTCTATTTATAGGTATCGAACCTGTTACGACGTAACCAATAAAGGGGTTACGCCGTAACCTTCTTACACGGCATTCCATATTTAAGCGGTTGTTACGACGTAACCAGATATGGTGTTATGCTGTAACCTTCAAATAATTTCCATATGTATGTGATCTTCATTCCATATTTGTGGATCTTCATGGTTACGGCGTAACTAGATATGGTGTTACGCCGTAACCCTATCTTGGGTAAGATTTCCTTCCAAATATTTGTTTACGACGTAACTAGATATGGTGTTACGCCGTAACCTTGTCCTTGATCTTCGTACTTGCTTAATTTATGTTACAGTATAACCATTTTTAGTGTTACGCTGTAACATTCTTTAGAAAATTACAATTGGAGCCCTTTTCCCTTTGTTTATTGTCACTTTTCTGCATTTCACCTGAAAACTACAAAATGACAGAAAATATCTCGTTTTTGAGTGTTAGTGAAACATTTTCAAGTAATACAGGGGGTATTTTGCCACCAAAAAGTATTAAATATTTGATGTTATCAGTCATGTGATTGACAATAAAGGTGTTTATGTTGATCCTGCCAAGATTAAAGCTATAAGGAATTGGGCTGCTCTAACGACACCAACAGAAGTGAGGTAATTTCTAGGATTGGTTGGTTACTATCGAAGGTTTATTGAAGGGTTTTCTTTGATTTCTAAGCCTCTGACTAAGTTGACTTAGAAAGATAGGAAATATGAGTAGGGTAAAGAAGAAGAGGAAGCTTTTCAGACATTGAAGCAAAAATTATGTAGTGCACCTATCTTAGCATTGCCAGAAGGGACAAAAGATTTTGTGGTTTATTATGATGCATCACAAGGTTTTGGAGCCGTGTTGATGCAACGGGAAAAGGTTATAGCATATGCTTCCCGACAATTGAAGGTTCATGAAGAGAACTACACAACCCATGATTTGGAGTTGGGAGCCGTTGTTTTTACTCTTAGGTTGTGGAGACATTATTTGTACAGGATGAAGTGTGTGGTTTTCACTGATCACAAGAGTCTCTAGTACATTCTCAATTAGAAAGAGCTCAACATGAGACAACGAAGATGGATTAAGCTTCTAAGTGATTATGATTGTGAGATTCGGTATCATCCGGGAAAAGCAAATGTAGTGGCTGACGCCTTAAGTTGGAAGGAAAGGATTAAGCTATTACGTGTTTGAGCTTTGGTGATAACTGTTCATAACAATCTACCTAAGCAGATTCTTGACACTCAGAAGGAGGCGATGAAAAGGAAGAATGTGAGGGCTAAAAAGTTGGGAAGGTTTATTACGCAAATATTTAAGTTTTACCCTGATGGGACTCATTGTTTTGGAAAGCGTGTTTAGTTGTCGCGATTTGGTGGGTTAAGGGACTTGATTATGCACGAGTCTCAATAAGTCCTTGTTACACTCCATTCAACAGGGGATACTGACAGATGTATCAAGATCTGAAAGCTGTTATATTGGTGGCCGAATATGAAGGCTGATATTGCCACCTATGTAAGCAAGTGTTTGACTTGTGCGAAGGTTAAAGCAGAGCATCAAAGACTGTCTGGACTACTTCAACAACCTAAAAAAAAAAAAAAATAAAAAAAACTAAATTCCCGTGTGGAAATAGGAAAGGATCACTATGGATTTCGTTTCTGGACTTTCGAGGACATTGAGTGGGTATGATTCGATTTGGGTCATTGTTGATCGTCTACCATCTTGCTCATTTCTACTATAAAGAAGACGGATAACATAGTGAAGCTCAGCAACTCTACCTAAATTAAGTTGTCTGTATGACTGGTGTCCTATATCAATCATTTTGGATAGAGATAACCATTTTACGTCTAGATTTATAGAGATTGCTTCGAAGGCGTTAGGCGTGGAGCTTATAAATTTTAGATATGAGTACCTTTACTACCCTCAATCGGATAGTCAGAGCGAGAGGACAATACAAATGCTTGAGATGATATGTTGCACTGCAATGTGTATTGAATTTGGAAGTAGTTAGGGATCCACTATATCTGCCATTGATCGTAGTTCTAATAAACAATAGTTTACAACACAAGTATAAGGCATGCCATTTGAGGCTTTGTTATAGATAGAAATGTGATCGACTGTATGCTAGAGTAATGTTGAGATAGCCAAACTCACGGTTTGGAATGATTCAGGGCAATCACAAAAAAGATTGTGCAAATTAAGAATCACTTGTTGACTGCTCGTAGCCGCCAGAAAAGCTACGCGGATAAAAGATCTAAGCCGCTGGAATTTGAAGTCGAGGATATGGTGTAGCTCAAGGTATCGCCTTGGAAGGGCGTTATTCGTTTTGGAAAACGTGGAAAGATGAGTCCACGTTACATCAGACCATTCAAGATCTTAGCAAGAGTAGGTCCGGTGGCTTACACGTTGGAACTACCTGAAGAGTTGAAAGGGATTCATAGCACGTTTCATGTTTCCAATCTCAAGAAGTGTTTAGCGGATGAAAATCTCATCATCCCACTTGACGAGATTCAACTTGATGATCAGCTACACTTTATTGAAGAACCGGTAGAAATCGTAGACCGAGAGGTTAAGCGACTGAAGCAAAGTCGGATTCCTATCGTTAAAGTTCGTTGGAATTCACGAAGAGGACCGGAGTTTACTTGGGAACGTTAGGATCAGTTCAAAAATAAGTACCCTCACCTCTTTGCAGAAAAGGAAGGAACGAATAAGTCAAACTAATCACCGAGACGACGCTTCCTTAAAGTGGGAGGAATGTAACAACCCGAGTTTTAGGTCAATACTTACTTCAAACCATGATAATTATTTTACTATATAGTTGGTTATGGTTGTTATGTTTTTAGTCGGTTTGGTGAAAATTTCCAATTATCAGGTAAATTTCAAGCCGTATTTTAAATTTTTATTCGTTTAAAGCGTTTGAGAAAATTTGAGAATTTTCATTTCTTGCATGAGAGCGAAATTTATTTATTTTAGTGTCTTTATGGCTTTCCCGAGGTTTTTATATAAATCCGTGTCTAATAGTCGTGATGTCGTGGATTTATACAATTTCTAAAGGTTTTATAAATTAATTAAAGTCGCATGCAAGAAAATATTGACATAATGGTGAAACCCGAGCCTTTGGTCGGTTATAAGCTCGAAACAAACACCCTTGTGATTTAATTTTGAAAGACTTTGAAAGATGGAGGGTCAAAAGTGTCAAAAAGCCAAAGTGTTTTCCTATATAAGTATTTTCAAACACTCTTTTTCCATTTTTTTAAATGTTTACTTCTCCCCTTCCCCCCCCCCTCTTCCTCCTCCTTTAAACCGACAAGCCACCATCATCTCCAAAACCTTAGAAAAATGTATATGCATTGCGATCTAATTACAAATTATTAAGTGATTGCTTTTGCGGATCTTCCTAACTCGCGAACTGAATCTGAATAATATCTTGTCTTTTATTCGTCCTATTGCTAAGAGAATGTCCTCTAGGAGAGTTATTGCTAAGTTGGTTCTAGCGGCCAGTTGTTATTTTATTTGGCAGGAACGAAATTCAAGGTTGTTCAAGAATAACAAGAAGATAGTTTCTCAAGTGATTGCTTGTGTTATGGATTCGGTTCGCCTCAAGTTGATGTCATGCCATTTTAAGAAGTCTAACGACGGGGAGTTCTTCTCACAGATTTGGAGGTTACACGAGAATTGTAGTTTTTAATGGTTATGTATGTTAGCTTATGCACCATTAGGTAGTTTTTTCCTATTGGTGTTATTGGATATGTATTCTAGCGTTGTAGTCATATGGCATGTCATATGATTAGGGGTTGTTCAAGCGTGTGCTTGAGGTTAATGTGACATTCAGTCACATTCCATTGTACTTATTGGCTTTTTGGGTTATTAATATATTTTACCGGGGTCTAGTCCCCTTTACCCAAAAAACTATTACAAATTATTAATCCTTGTATCGTTGTGAGCATATCCCACTAAAAAATTTATCACATGCAATAAGTATTTTGCTAGTTTTGATTTGGGTCAAGTTCTTGAAGATGTGGGTTGAAAATGGTGTTTATAGTTGATAGATCTAGTTGATTGGAAAGTGGGTTTTGATTAAAAAGATTTGGTTTGATGTTTGTCCTTGGTCGAAAACGGTAAAAGGGGAAAAGCCGAAGGAAAACTTTTGTGAGCTATTTTATTGTGTCAAGTGATTGTAAGAACACTATTTTAGCTTGTTGCATTCTTATTTTATGTACTATGTTGCGCGTATATAGTTTATACTATAGATCCGAGTGCGAAAGTATCAAATAAGTATTTGGTTGAGTGATTTGAAGTTGGATGAGTTATGAGTTAAATTGCTACGTAAAGAGTATTTTTTGATGTCGTTGGAGGTGTATACTTGGCATATTTGATGGGTATCGTCCACTAGCTTATTTTGACCAAAAGTTTGTCCGCCTACTTAGCGTGTCGAGAAATTTTTTTAATTCGTTTTAGGCTTTGGAAAAATGATTGAGAATGTTCTGGGGTTCGTTTTGTTTATAGTGGTTCTCGGAACTCTTATAATGACTTTTTACGGGACACTAATTAAGTGTTGTTAAATTTTGGTGTAAAAGGTCATCTGCGAAGTTTGACTTGAAAGGTCAAAACTTGAGTATACTCTGGAATATGGTATTTTATGAGAAAAGGGTTGTAGGTTAGCAATTAATAATGAATTTATTATTTCGGATTTATTTTTATCCTTACTTTCGGCAAATTCTTTTAAATAAATACTTGTGGTAAATCTTGTACACATGTAGGTTGTCAATTAAATATTTATGCATGCATTGAGATTGTTGGTTATGATTATTGTGTTGCTAGTTAGGGTTCTCTATGGTATATGTTCTCGTAGTCAGGTACGCTATATATTTGATTTTTAGGGTCAGCGGTTGAGCGTGATGGTTTTTTGCGTGTGTTGAGGTGTTGATTGGATACTTATGATTTAGGTGAGTTCTTAGCTTGATTTTATTTTTTTGATTGGTGGTCTTATTACCGCTGGGGAGATTACTTGCTGGTTTTGAAATTTTCGATCACTTATAATTTTTTGGTGGCGAGACCGATTATGGTGATTATTTCGCATGTGTTGTATTGCTAATTTGTCCCTAATTTCATAAACCATTTTTTAAAAATTTACCGGTGAGGTAACGCTTGTGCATTAAATAGACTATTGGTTTGACAAACCTTTAGGGTGTAATGGATCATTGGGTGGAAACACCTGTCACGGACGTTTTGTTTGACGCGAGTATGTATGAGGAATAATCCTGGTTTTGGGGCATGGTTTTTAGACAAAGTATGAAAAGATATCATGTATTCTTAAGTATCGGTTGTATGAGCTTAATGTGTGAAATGAATGATTGGATACATTGGTATTTGTTGCAATGTTTTCCCGATAGCAAACTATATGTGTGTTCAACGTTTTTATACTTATTGTTTATAAACTCTAATAGATTCATCAACAATTTTGTGACGTTTTTAACATGTTTTTATCTAAGGTATACCAAGGCTGTTGGCATTGATGGACGTTGTGGTTTTGTGGTGTGGTTGCTTGGTTGATGCTTGCTATGTGTTCCTTGTTTCATAAAAAACCGATGACTTTAATTTGAAACAATTACTTTTTAAATGTTGTGATGAATTTTGGTTACGATTTTCTATGGGACCTAACGCATTTACTCTGATTTAAATAATGGAACACATGTTTTATAAACGTCTCTTTGAGTCGTTTCTATTATCTTGGTGTTTTCGTTGCTTAAGTAAACACACATTGTGTATTCTGCTAGATGGTGAAAGTTGGGGTCGGTGTTACATTGCTTGAAAACTTAGTTTGTAGATCCTTTTAATATTGCTTCTTGTGATGGATGTGCGCGTTAGGCTCTAGAAAACTAGCTATAAAATATTACATTAGCATAGACGTCTAGGGAAACGTGAGTGTGTAGAAAGGATTGTACATCGGTAACAGTCTTTATACTACCTTACCCCTAATATGGTTGATCCCTCTTAAGTGTTTTAATGCATGTAATGTAATCTTAGGGGCCCTATAATAGTCTTCATACTACCTTACTTGTACGTTGCCTTAACAGAATATTACATAGATGGCGTTTTTTTTTTTATGTAATTCGTTCATAACTAAGGAAATACTTACACAGAGCGTTACAAGTGTGACAAAGAAATAGGATTAGGAGAAGCAAACATGAGGGTAGTGCATGACTTAAGTAAATCGTTCGTGTACCCATATATTTTCCCCAACGTAGTTCTACGATTTAACTATTAGTTTAATTAGTAAAACCAAACACCTCTAAAACTAGATTTTACTGCTTTCTATAAAATTTAAAAATTCAAAATTACTCTTCTTCAACACTTAGGACCTCTGTTTTTTGCTGTTCGAGCCTGGCCACCTATCTCCCTAGAGATGATTAACAAACGTCGAGTCTTTCTTACTACATTACTACGGTTAGGTACTCTGGCCTAGGGGATTGTTAAACTTCTTATTGAGTTGCAGCGACACCCGCAAAATAATCAATTCCTCTTCTTTAGTGGATGTTAAGAAAAGCCATTTTCTCCGTTTCATCTGATGATAGGGAAAGGGATTTGTTGCAGCAGTAGGCAACAAAAATCCGAACTCTTCCGCAAGCGAGCATCTGGTGTAAAAGATTTCTAAACTCAATACCCTCTTCCTGTGCCAGACCTTTAGAAACAAGTCTGCCTTATTTGCAAATAACTGTATTGTCTTATATTTCTTGTTTCTCCAAACCACTTTAGTTTATCTTGTCTTTCCACGGGTTGTCACAAAGTTCCCTAACTTTAAGTCATTCAAGTTGATGAAGTCTTCCTGCATGGCCTTGATCCATGCGTGATCTAGCCATCGCTTCTTAATGTTGTCGGTTCTGTATGGCTCACGATGAGCGCGAACCATACAATTTCTATAGATATGTAGACAATTTCTCTTGTTTGATTGCTTGGATAGTTTTCAAGAACTTGTTTATGGGTGATCTTTAGTCAAATGGTAGTCGGTAACGGTTATCGTTGGTAGATGTGTACATGTTTGAAGTCTCAACATTTCTGAAGGAGGAATCATCAACTTCTTGATAACGTTGTACAAAATGGGTTGATTAATTCGCTTAGGTTCAAAATGTCCATCTGCTGCTTGATTAGTGTTGTTTTCTCAGCGGTGAACAGTTGTTGTTGGAGTAATCGGTTCTGTTGTAGGTTAAACATTCGTTATCGGTTGTGTGTCTTGTTGTTGAGAGTTAGCAGAGAGAGCGGAAGACTTGGACACACTTTGATTTCCTGCAGTAAAGTATTCTTCATATAAAGGACTGAATAGTAAATCCAACTCTTGTAGTGATGGAGCTATTATGTCGGCTGGAGGAGAAACATTTAGAACCATCTTTGAACTTAAAGGTTCATTGTTGTGGTCATGAATTCTGAGTTCTGAACGGTTATGATCAGAAGTCTTTTGTAGTTGGGGTGCGGGGCCGGGAGTTGTCTAATTTGATTGCATGTCGACATTCCTTGATTTCATCAATGTTTGATATGGAAATGGATTCAACTATCAATTCTGGTTCCTCGTGTTATATAATTTATATCTCCCTTGGACTGGTTGATTATTCCTCACCAAAATGCATGGACCTCCCTTTTCTTGCACGGTTCCACCTTTTCTTTCTCTTGTCACAGATTTTAACATCTTTTCCTCTTATTTTTCCACCCCCTTTACTTTTTTTTTTTTTTATCTTATGACTATGTAATCGTGCAGCCAAGATGTGAAGGTGTTTTAGAGTAGGTGTTCTATGCATTGATGATGTGATACAGTGTCTTTTCGTGTCTATGGATGATGAGAGACCTATTCTGGGTGTAACATGCAGTTGTTCTAGCTTTAGCCCAAAAGAAGAGTGGAAGTTTTGAAGCTGAAAGCATTATTTGAGCATGACTCACTGGGTTACGGTTTGTATTTTGACCACTCCGTTTATTTGCAGTGTTTGAGATTTTAAAGTTGATGTTCAATTCCTTCTTTTTTTAATTATGCATGGGTGTTTTGTTTAAAGAAAACTTGTGCCGTGTTAGTGAAAACAGTGAGATTGAGTTGAAGACCCTTTTTGATCAATTTTAGGAAATCAATAAGTACTTCTGGTGTTTCATCTTAGGTTCTCAGAAAATGAGTCCATGTGTATCGTAAGTAGTCATCTACAATCACCAGAATATATTGCTTTCCATTTATGCTTTCAACACGCATGGGACCACACAAGTCCATATGAAGCAAATGTAACCGTCTTTTGGAACTTGGAACTATTTTTGTCTTATAAGAACTTTTCTTTGCTTTACCCAGTTCACAAGATGAACATAGTTGATCCTTGACATATTTTGAAAAAAAGCTTTGGTAAGCCATTCATATTTCTTTCCTTTTTAAGAAAAAACCAAGTTGATGGTGTTGAAGTTAAGATGAGAAAGTCTTTGATGCCATAACCATGCTTGATTTGGTGAAGCTTGCCATGAAACAAGATTGGATTAGTTAAAAGAGTTTCCTGAAGATATTATATAGTGTTTAGATCAGATTAACGGTAAGTAAGTCGTTTCCTAAAGATTCTTCTTTAAAGCAAATAGATTTCCTGTAGGCAACTCACAATCATCATCAAGAACTGACAACGGAGATAGATTGTGATTAAGGCCTATCGAGTAAATAAACTCTCTTGATTATGATATTTCTTGGTACCATATCCCCGTATCTAAAGAATTGGATGCAAATTGTTCATTCACGAACCTAACATGTACCCATATTTATTTTTTAACGAAATTACACAGCAACTTGAGGTTTGTCATGTTGCCTTCGTGCATCCAGAGTCAAGATGAATAGATGGAGTTTGAACAATCTGCAAGAGAATTAGAGGATGATGGAACATATGTGGATCCTAAATCATTTGTGGGTGAAGAGTCATTAGTTATCCTAGATGCAATATCTATAGTGGGAATAATACTCGTTGACACATTGTTTGTCCTAATATTAGGCACCTATTTTTTTTTGTCATAGGCATCCATTTATATCCTGATGGACATTGTTTCTCAATCCACTAAGTCCATACTATTGTTTTTCATAGAGCATCCTAAAATAACTCTTAGATTTCTGGATAGTGGATTCTGATGCAACTGTTTTCTTATGGGGTGTTGTAGCAGATTGGTTCGCATATCTTTGGGTTTTCTAGCACTAATAGGTACTATTATAGGCTTCTTAGTTCTAGCATTCACGTCATTGATAAATTAGAATCACAGTATCAGGATTGAATTAAACACACATTGCACAAAGTTACACAAACAACATTAACATTTAAAGTTATGGACTTTAAATTGTCATTACACGCAGTTACACATTTTGTTTTATTAGAAAAACTAAAAATCCTATGGTGGTCTTCTACTTCTGTCTTCTTATACTTCACTTGACTATTGTTTTGCACGACCCTATCTTTCGTTTGATTGCTCTTAAGATGTGACCTGTCTAATCGCTAGTTGTAACCCTTTTTCCTTTTTGTGTTCTAAAATATTTCTTATAGTCTTTGACTATTTGACTTAGTCAATTTAATTCAGTTTTGTACCATTATGTTGCGATGTTGATTTTTTGTGAGAATTATGATGAATTGAGGTTTATTGTGATTAATAATCCCTTTTGGAAGGTATTATTGTGTTATTTGTATTCCAGGTGGTTTGACCCGTGAATTTTGAGAAATGCCAAAAAAAGAGTCTGAGCGTCCGTTAATGTCCAAATGAGTTTGAAGGGTGTAAAGTGAAAATATGTCGTGTGAATACTCTTGGTTAATGGAATAGTATTTTTAAAGTGAATAAAAATGCTAATTAACTTTGGGGAAAATTTTACGGTTGAGTTTTCCGAGTATTTAAGTGTTTTCGTCCACTAAAGATAGACCCCGACTCCACCTTGGTTGCGTGTCGGTCAAGAAGTCAAGGGAGGGAGCAAGATGGCTTAATTTTAGCTAATGTGTCTAGAATTGGTACATAAAGATGCCTTACACTCCCATTATCCGATAATTCCTCGCTTTTTCATTTCAAAAATACATAAAACCTTGGTGTGTGCTTGTGTTCGTCGCCACCTCACCATCAAACCAATCCACTATTAAAATGTTCAACTTTGATCAGAAAGTGAATTGGTTGATACGAGTGTTTGGTTATTATTTAAAACAACGTTTGGGTTGTCGGTCGTGTCGAAATATACATATTTGAAGATTTTCTTGTAAGTTTCACAAATTAAATTTCGTTTGTCTTTTGGGTTTATTTGGATGCTGATGTTAGTTTACAAGTTGATGTTATGAAATCAATTTTTGGAAAACGAAACGAAAGAAAAGGGTGTGTTTGGTTCGTGTAATAAAAGAAAGAAATAGGATTTTTGTAGTTTTGATGTTGTGGTGTGTTGTGAATTAATATATGTTGCTAAAAAGCTTATTTTTGATAACTTGTTGTTATGGCTTATTTGGGCTTATTTTTAAGCTATTTCTTAGCTTATTTGGGCTTATATGCCACGTATAGTTTCCCAAAATCACTAGGAAAATAATTTTGTGTTATGGCATATGTTGTGGATTATTTTTTAGGCTTATGGTAGTAACCAAATGCGATACGTAGCTTATTAACTTATTTTCAAGCTTACTATACGTATTTTTGAGGCTTGGACTCTGACCCAATAAGTCCATTTAAGTCGCGGCTTAATGGAGGGGCTTATTGTGGTCCGGATTATTTTCTACATATTAGTATGAGCTTATATATGTAAATGGACCTTGGTTTTGGACTTGGATAGTATTTTGGACTTATAAATGTCATAATGGACCCTTATTGGACCTTAAGGCCCAATAAGCGATATTTAGTCGGTATGGATGTTTTGTAGGTCTTTGGAAGTGGAATATATATTTACGACAGTGACATTTAACGGTATTTTAGAAAAAAACGTTTTAGTATAACGTTAAAGAATGAGATTTGGATTTTTGTATGAAAAGTGTTTGAAATTATTGGGGAAAATTGTTGAAATGAGGTTTGAAACCTTGGAAAACGTTGTATAAACGTACGGGTCATGTCGAAATTTCATAAAAGTTTCTACTTAGAAATTTTTAAAAACATGATTTTTTGATTTTAATAATAAAATATTATTTAATTATTTTATTTATTTAATAAATTCACTAAAAGACGAAAAATATAATTTTTCTCGAAACTTCTCTAATGTGTTTATTATGAGTAAACGTTTCATTTTTAACCGTATTATGATTATTTTGAAGTGACTAAGGTTTACCGAATGGACTTGTCGAAATATATTTATAATTATTATTTATAAAATAATGTATTTATATTTATTATCTATTTCTCTATATAGTATTAGTAAGTATTTATCGGGGTATAAGTTTGATCTATGATAGTGGATTTATATCGTCAACCATCACCCATAAATTGTTTGGGTAATTTATACAACGCGTTTAACGCTATGCATCAAACGTAAAGTTGTTTGGAATTGGATGATTAAAATGGGACATTAACTTGACTAGGTCGTGTGCGGGCGTCGTTGAATTTGCTTGTGTTATTGAGATTTAGTTGCTTAAGACTTGTTGAGGAGAGTTCTCATAGCCTCATTTTTACTGTTTTTCTGTTGGGGAAGAATGATACTCAAATGTGTTTGATAATCGTTTGAATTGAACTATGTGAAATGCTGGTTTGTTCTTGGGACAAGATATGTGTTATGTCATGTTATTTGAATATTATGCTTGATATTGGATCGGTTGGGTATCCTACCAGTGTTGTTAGATTATTGGATCGGATGGGTACGCCTACCTAGCTATTTGCTGTGATTTTGGAGCAGTGGGTTCGCATACCCAAGGTTTTGTGAGGTCCTTGCCCCTAATATTAGTGCTCCAAGCGGTTGGCCCTGTACGGTGCGCAAGTGACATATTGTGATTGGACTAGCGGGAGATGCTATGTCTTGGTTGTTAGCATATATTCATTTATCATATAGCACTATTGTCCACTGTTGAAATATTGGCACAACTTTTGGGTTTAAGGTCAAACCTACGAGCTCAGCAACATTTTTGTTAACATTTTTGAGTATCATTTTAAGGTGAAGTAAAGAAAGAGTAGTTGGTGAATTGTGATAGCAGACTTAGATGTATCCGTGTGGAATTTCGTTTGAAAGTCTTGCTTGCTTGTTTTTGATTTAGTTTTTGGATGTTTGATTATGTTTGAATCTCTTGATCCCTGTGTGGGCAGTTGATAATTGTAAGAGTTAGGGATTTTAGAGCGATTTGGGGAATCACTCGTGGTTGTTCAAGGTTGTTGGTCTTCATAGCACTTGGAGATTATGGCAATGACCCCCCCCCCCCCTTAGTTTTCTTATTTTGTATCTTGTGTTATGAGTGATATTATGTTGCATTTTCGAGTTTCGCCCTTTGTCGGGGTGTGACATATTGGTAATCAGAACCAAGGTTATAGAGAATTAGGTGGATTGGCCTAGACTATAACCTAAGATCCGTCGTCTAGTTGCGTATAGGATCTATGTGCGCGGTGTTCTGCTTTTGTGTGTTCACGGTTTAGTGCTTTAGTTTATGTCAGTATTGAACTGTGTGAGCCTAAATATTGAATATGACTGGGAACAGATGTGAATACAAGTACGGTGGCCAACGAATTATAAGTGTATCATAACTCACTCATATTTAGTAATATTGTTCACACAAATCGATGTTGACACCGTAGGGTGGTGTTATGTGTATATCGGTATATATAGTAAGATATTATATATATATATATATATTATATATTTATATTTTTTTATATTATAATTATATATTATATATTATATATATATTGTCTTCCCACTTACCTAATCGTGCACTTGTTCTCCCTCGTATAGTAATGCGCAAGGAATTTTGAGGGAACTAAAAGTGCTGGCCGGCTGCTTGCCGAATCACTAGGGGGGAACGGGTGAACGGGTTGGTAGAGGTGGAAGGTAATGATGAGCGTGTTGATGAATTGAATGGTCAAGGAAATGACCAAGGTTTGGGAGCTAATAGGGGTGTAGAGGGAGTCAATGGGGTGTAGAGGGAGTCAATGGGAATGTAGAGGGAGCCAATAGGGGTGCACCCGACTTCTCAATGATCATTGCCCAACAATTGCAGAACCTCTTACCCGCCATGTTGGCTCAGGTTAGTAACCGAGGAAATACTAGAATTAGAATGGTAATGTGGTTAATGAGAACGTTCAGGGGAACGTTGAGAATGTGATAGTGAATGGCAACCGGGTAGGTTGTTCATATAAGGAGTTCTTAGCTTGTATCCCTAAGGAATATGATGGTAAGGGAGTGAGGTTGTAGTTTACTCGTTAGCTTAAGAAATGGAGGGTGTTTTGTGCACGATTAGAGTGGTGGTAGTACCGACAAAAAGTGATTATTGCTGGTTCATTTGTGGGTAAGGCTTTAACATGGTGGAACTCTCAGCTCGGCACACTAAGCCGGAAGTTGCTGTTAGTATGTGATGGAATGACTTTAAGTTTATGATGATAGAAGAGTTTTGTCTTAGTCATGAGATGCAAAAGTTGGAAACTGAGCTGTGGAATCATGTTATGGTCGGGGCGGGCCATGCGGCTTATACTGATATGTTTCATGAGTTAGCTAGGTTAGTTCCAAATTTAGTAACCCTAGAAAGTAGTAAGATTGAGAGATACGCATATGGTCTTGCTTCACAGATCCGTGGGATGGTGGCAGCAATGGAGCCAAAGACTATGCAGAAGGCTGTACAGATTTTTGGTGCACTAACCGATGAGGCTGTTAGGAATGGATCAATTAAGAAGGTTGAGAAACAAGGAAATGTAGGGGAACCTAGCAAGGATTAGAATGGTAGGGATGATAATAAGAGGAATAGGACTGGAAATGCTTTTGCTATGACCGCAAACCTTATAGGGAGATAGAATACGGGTGCTTGGCCTAAGTGTACCACCTGCAACTCCTACCATGCACCCGGAGGGATTTGTCGCATATGTTTTAACTATAACTGCCCAGGTCATCTTGCGAGGGATTGTAGAGTTGTGCCTAGGAATGTAAACCTGGTAAATATAAGGAACCCAACACCTGCTCGTAGAGCATGCCATGAATGTGGTAGTACCGACCATTTTAGGCCAGCATGTCCTAGATTGTATAGAACACAAGGACTGGGAGGAAACCGTCCAAACCAAGTTGCTGCTAATAACGGGGGTCAAGGTCATGGAAACCAAGGGAACCAATCTAGGGGTAGGGCATTCATGCTGGGAGTAGAGGAAGCTCGCCAGGATCTGAACATTGTGACGGGTACATTTACTTTAAACAATCATTTTGCCACTACCTTATTTGACTCTGGTGCCGACTATAGTTTTGTTTTTACTACTTTTATACCTTTGTTAGGCATAGAGCCCAGTGAATTAGGTTTCAGATACGAGATTGAGATAGCTAGCAGGCAGCTTGTAGAGATTGATAAGGTTATTAAAAGTTGCAAACTAGAAATCGAGGGTCATGTCTTTGACATCGATTTGATACC
>BQNB010105214.1:0-23653 GCA_026074375.1 Tanacetum coccineum
GTATAAACTAAATTCCATTTTAAGTTTATATATACCGTGATCACTTGTGTGATGATGCACAAGATCATTGTATTTATAATTCCGATGGTTTTCGAGAAACGTGAAATTGTTTCCGTTTAATAAATATATCATATTTATTACTTCTCGATAATAATATTTAATTATTACTCGAAACATAAACGTATATATGTTAATATATATATCCCGTTTGTACTCGCTTAAGTTCATAAAACAAGACTTTTGTTTTATCAAAATAAATCATAAGTTTCTCATATTTACGGTTTTAGTCCCTTCGTTTTATAGTTTTTATTTATTTACAAGTGAACCTCCAAGTTTTAATATTATTAAAACTTATCATTTATTTTCAATAGTTTACAACTTTAGCCCTTATTTACTTAGTTTCATGATATGACGAAAATGGTCCTTATGGTTTTATAGTTTTCGAAAAGTGACGAGTTCTAACCTTATGCTTTCGTTAATTACAATATCAGTCCCTCTAGTTTTCGAATTTAATTTAAATGTTCAAATTGAGTCCTTATCGTTTAGACATTTACGACATTCGTCCTTATAGTTTATAAGTTTTCAATATACGACTTTTACATTTTATTTAAGTTTCGAAAATGGCAGAATTTGTCCCTTTACTTTCGGTTTTCGTATTTTGACCACGAAAAGGTTTAAAACAGTTTTAAATTGCTTTTTATCCTTAAAATAGGTCATAAAAGTTGTTCGGCTTAAAAATAAGCTTATCGAGCTTATTTTTGGCTTAACGGGCCTTATTGGGCCCGTTAAGGTCCGTTTAGCATTTTAACGATCCGTTATAGTTTTAATAAGTCCAGAAGTCTATAATAAGCTCACGAGGGTCTGTTAAGCTTAAAATAAGCTCGGGGAGCTTATTATGGCTTATTTCGAGCTTATTGGGCCCGTAGGCCCAATAGCTTAACCCGATGCACCCTTTAGAGTTTTTAGGCTTCTCCTAGTTTATTTTCAACTCATATTAAGCCCAAATAAACTGTTTTTATTTCGGCTTATTCCAAATAAGCTAATAAGATAATTAGCACTTCTATTGGGCCGGCTTGGGCCCGTTAAGGGTTTTAAAGTGTTTCGTTGGGTCCATTAGGGTCCGTTAAGCATATTAAGTTCCAATAAGCACTTAGGAGGTCAGTTTGCTTATTTAGCTTATTCGATAAGCTAATAAGCCTATCGTTGGGCCTATTGGGCTCGATAGAAACCCGGTAGGGGCTCTAGTGGTTCGGTCTTAATTCTCTTGGGTCCAATAACGTTTTCTAGGTCCACTTATCTTATTAAAGTTGTATAAGTTCATCAATAAGCTGTTCGAGCTTATCGTGAGCTTATTTGCTGGATTTGGGCCCGTTCTTGGGCTGGCAAGCCCGATAAGGACCCGTTCGTGTTATTAAACTCATGGTAATGTATCCTAAGGCCCATGCGAGTTCTATGAATACCTTAAGCCCCTTAATAAGCACCCCTAGTCCTTAAATAAGCTCGAATGAGCTTATTGATGAACCGGGGTCTCCACTGTCGGGCCTGTGGGGGGTTCGGGCATGGGCTATTAAGCCCAAGCCGTGTGCATTTGTAGGGTTCGCAAGCCCAATGTTACCCCTTTGTTTTCCTTTGTTCTTTACATAATTTCGAAGGCCCTAGTGATGAAATGTCATGAATTTAACTTGTGTACGCGTCGGGTTCTACATGCAAGTGTCCGTGCAACTTGTATATTCGCTACTAAGTCCTAGTGTCACGTGTATTCAAAGTTACCCATGTAAGCAAAATATTTAAGCCCTAGATTGTCGTTAGCCATTTTTACGTGTGTTTTATTAGTTTTCTTGCACAACACAAGTATTACCCAACTTTATATGTACATGAACCATGCGTGGGACGCACCATGCATGTTCACGTACACCTTTCAGGTTAAGCACAACTAAACGAGACCCTCACAACTAGACACGAATAGAAAATGGATGGCATAGGGTACGTAAAGCTAAATTCGAGACTTACAATGGTCCAAGAGTTCCTAGTCGTGGGTATGAGGTAAGCACGAACGTATACACCCCAAATGTGTATTAACCCTCAAGCTTCAAAGCTTGTAAACCCAACTCCTTAGCTTGTGCTTCCCTCTTAGGTCCTTATACTCGATCTTAAAGACTCCCTTGTGTTCTTAGGGCAAAATTTGGTCGTGTAGGGTTCGGTTAAATGTATACCGATTGTAATAGGAGAAATGAGTGTATGTGTTTATTGTTTGAGTAAGTGAGAGTGGTAAAATTTGGTCCACTTCCTGCAATATTAGGTGTATTCTCACTAAATTGAACATGTAGGTTCTCTTCTACTATCCTAGTTCTACTGTTGAATACTCTGAATGCTTTGCTATTGGTAGAGTATCCTACAAAGAACCCTTCATCAGCCTTTCCATCAAATTTACCTAGGTGATCTATGGTATTAAGGATTGTAACAGGACACCCAAATGGTCTCATGAAGCTTAAGGCAGGTTTTCTACCTAGAAAAAGTTCATAAGGGGTCTTGTTGTGAGGCTTGATAACTAACACCCTATTTTGGACATAACAAGCAGTATTAACTGCTTCAGCCCAGAAAGTTGTTGGCAATTTTGAATCAGCTAGCATAGTCCTAGCAGCCTCTATTAGTGTCCTATTTTTCCTTTCTGCTACTCCATTTTGTTGTGGAGTCCTAGCAACACTAAATTCCCTCTTAATACCCTTCATTTCACAGAACTGATTCATGACCCTATTCTTGAATTCAGTCCCATTGTCACATCTAATCACTTTCACCCTAAGGTCTATTAGATTTTCTATGCCTGTTATGAATGTTTTAAGGATTTCACTAGTTTCATCCTTAGTGGCTAAAAAGAAAACCCAACTAAACCTACTAAAATCATTTGTGACAACTAGGCAGTACATCTTTTTCATTAAACTCTTTACAAATGTTGGGCCAAACAAATCTATGTGCAACATTTGTAATGGTTGGCTGATTGAACTGACTTTTTTAGTATTACAAAAAGCTCTGTGTTGCTTTTCCTTCTGACAAGCAACACAAGTTTGATTAATTTCAAAAAGTTTTGAAGGTAAACCTCTTACAAGGTTTCCCTTTACCAGTTTATTCATTGTTTTGAAATTTACATGTCCAAGCCTCCTATGCCAAAGATTAGATTCATCTGGTGTGGCTTTTGCAAAGAGACAAGTGAGACCTCCTTGAGGAATAATATTCTTTAAGTCAACACTGTACATGTTATCCTTTCTAGTAACTTTAAGTACAACATGACTTTTATCAGTTAACTTAAAGTCTAGAGACAGAACAACACATTCAGTATCAGTAAAGAGAACACTATTCTTCTTGTCACACATTTGTGAGACACTGAAGAGGTTAAATTTTAGTTCCTTTACAAAATACACATCTTCAAAATCTAATTTACTAGTTCTTATTTTACCTTTCCTAGTAATTTTCCCTCCTTTGGAATTACCTCTAAAGGCAACAAATCCTCCATTAATTTCTTCATAATCTGTAAGATAGGATCTGTTTCCTGTCATGTGCCTAGAGCATCCACTGTCAATCACTCCTTTATGCTTCAAATCTTGCTGTGGATTGCCCTGCACATAATGGTAGGAAAATTAGTTTCTTTTGGAGACCCAGGCCATTACTGACTTGGATCTGCCTTGTGCATCAACATAGTCAAATCTTTTAAAGGACATTGATGCACCATTGTTTCTGGAGACATGGTCTATGACTTTATGTTTTGGTCTCCAAACCCAACATGCTGAGGCCTTAACAACATTTTCCTTGTTTCCCTTAACAGCACTAAGAACTGCTTTTGGCCTAGCAGTATTAACTACTGCATTTGGCCTAGCAGCATTAACATTTTTATCATTAATAGTATTAACTCTCTTATTAAAATTACTATTATTAGCTGCTGTTATTTTGTTAAAAGGCCTTCTAGCAGTTGAATATGCATTATTAATAACACTTTTTATGGGTCATGCATTATTCATTGCTGTTCTTGGTTGAACAGTATTAACTGGTCTAGCAGCATTAAGTGAAATTGAGCCAGACCTAGTTAAGACTGTTCTTGGAACCATGTTCCTTTTTGGACTGGGATTCCTTTTTGGATCTGTGGTATCGAGTTGGTTATAAAGAATTTCTGTTTGTTCACCTTTGAACATTGGTCCAAACTGGTTTTGCACATCTTCTATTATTATACCAGTTATTGCAATCATTCTTCAAATGATCAAAACTACCACACACATGACAAGCTTTGTTGAAACATCTTAAAAATTACCCTAATTTTTGAGACATCTGTTGGTTCTAGTTTCTCTTGTTTCCTCTAGGACTAGGTGTGTTTTGCCTAATTTTATCAACTGATGTTTTCCTAGGAGATTTTACTTGCTCAGTAGACTTAACAAAGTTTATCTTAGCAAAACTAAGTTTATTAAACATCTTAACTGGTTTAACCTTAGGTACATTTTCTACATCCCTATCAGATACCCATTCCTTAATAATTGGGGCTCCATTTTCTTTCCTAGAAGTCTTAGGTTCATTAGTCTTAACAGTAGGCTTTTCAACTATAGGCTCACTAACAGACTCATTCACATCAACAAAATCATCTAGACTGGGATAAACTAAATCAGATTTTGGTGGCATAAAATTCCCAGTATAGGGAGGTGGGACAGCATTATACCCTAATCCTGTTTCACACTTAACCATTATCTGTCTGTCTAGAAGTTCACTTAGGCTTTTTGATTTTTCAAATTTTTGTATTGTAAGTTGAACCTCATCTTTTTCTTTTGTAGCCAAATCTGACTTCATTTTAAGCTCTTTAATATCTAAATCTCTTAAATAGATTTCACGTTTTAAGAGTTTTATATCTTCCTCATACACAGACTCATTTTTCTTAAAGACTAACAATCTAGCTTCTACAGATTCTAAACCTGTTTTATAAGAGACAGCACTTATTCTAGCTGTTCTTAAATCTTTAACTAATTGTTCATTTTGTCCTTTTAGATTTTTGACACATTCTAAACAAGATGAACAACAATTTGAGTCATTAGATACCTCAGAGTTTGTAGAAGAACTTGAACTTGTTGAAGAATAAGCCATAAGAATAAAATTGGTTGGACCTTCTTTTGCTTGGTCACTCCAATCATAGCTAAAGCCATCACACTAAGATATTAAGGCATTTGAAGTAGTTTCTTCAACTAACATAGTCCTTCTTGTAGGCTCCTTGTTTCTGTTGTCTTGATTCCTAGGTGCCCTGCATTCCCTTGCAAAGTGTCCTCTCTTGTGGCAGTTGAAACACTCCACCTTGGACTTGTCAAACCCAGTTCTTTCTTTGTTGTCCATATCCAGCATCCTTCTAGTAAACTTCAAGAATCTTCTTGCCCTCATAGTCATCATAGCAATGTTCCACCTTAAATTCATCTCTTTTAGATCATCAGGATTGATTTGTTGTAGATATTCATTATCTAGCTGTGGAATACTTGGTTGGCTAGCAAAGAAGAAATAAATCACAGCATCACTCAAATTTTTAACAGTTGTTGAGCTATCAACAGCACCCTGAGTGCTAGTAGTATTAACACCCTGAGCAGTATTAACTGCTCTGTTAGTGCTGCTTGAGGACAGAAAGGCTACATTGTGTGAGTTTGTGGTTGAGCTAAATGTTCCCTTGACCTTTGATTCATAAGCCTTCAGGTTGTTAAAGAGGTCATCCAAACTCAATGTCTCAATCTCTGATTAGTTTCTCCACACAATAGTATGCATGGTCTTTTCTTGTGACAAACTTCTCAAGAACTTCTGATTGATGTCTTCTTGATACATGTTTTCACCATGCATCTCTAGTTGACTAATTAGCTTTTGAAGCCTTTCATAGGTTTGCTCAATCACTTCTGTGCTAGATGCAACAAAGTTTTCATATTGCTGCTTCAAAAGATTTTTCTAAGTTTTCTTTGTAGCAGCATTACCTCCAAATCTGTTCTTAATAGCCTACATCAGTGTCTTAGAATCCTTGTAGGAGTTGAACTTTAATTGATGCTCATTAGGTAAGGCCATCAACAAAGTGCTTCACCATTTTATACGATCTCCTATAGAGTGTCATCAATGCAATGTATGTACTGCTCCATCCTCATCTTCCAAAGATCATACTCACCAGGTTGGAGTATGGGTAGCTTGATGGTTTGAGTAGATTGAGTATTTATTGCTTCTTAAAGAAGTAGATCTTGTATGTAGTAAAGTTTCTTCTTATTCAAAGCTTCTCAAAAGCTCTGATACCACTTGTTAATCCCAATAGAATATATCTTTAATCCCTTAGCTTATGTAAGGTATAGTTATACAAGATAAATTTAACACAACTATAGTAGAAACTTTGATTATGAATATCAAAGACTATGCAGAATCTAGTCAATGATACTAAGAAGAATTACAATAAAACGGTAATAAACAAAATCAATAATAAACAGTTTACTAAACTTTCAACCTCAATATAAAACGAACACTCTTAACAGTGTTAGGGTTTACAAAACCTTGAAGCTACGAATAGATTAACAGGACAATGAAAAGATGATCATTATCTCTATGCCTTAGGACCTCCTTTTATACACCAAGGAGTCCTAGTTGATTTACAATATATTACAAAAATTTAGAATATTCACTAAGATCCTTTCTATAGATAACTCATACTTATCACGTAAGTATTCTTGTTCTCTAATCAACCTTTATCTTTTCAGCAGTCTTAATCCTTGAGCAGTTGTAATCTTTCAGCAGTTGTAACCAGCAGCATTAACTTTTATTCTAGCAGCACTAACTGTGTACAAGCAGTAGTAACTACTTAGAATATTTTCTTCATTATTCATCAGCAGTACTAAGTTACACTAGCAGTACTAACTTTATGCTAACAGATGTAACTTTACTCAAGCAGTACTAACATATACTAGCAGTACTAAGTTACCCTAACAGTAGTAACTTTTATACTAGCAGTATTAACTACTTGGTAGTATTTCTTCTAAGTCTCTGAGTAGTCTTAACTTCTATTAGCAGTAGTAATATATACTAGCAGTAGTAACTGGCAGTACTAACTACTTAGCATATTTTTCACTAACAGTACTAAGTTATGCTTAGCAACAGTAACTCTAACATTAGCAGCAGTAACTTCCAAACAGCTTCAAAAAGTCTTTTAATCCCAACAATTGTTTTAAGATCCAATCCTTAAAAATACCCGTCTCTTGTTCATTTTTCGGAGTTGAACACCTTAGTTTCGGGTGGATTTTGATCTATAATTTTTAGCTTATTTTCCAAGTTTGTCTTTTTCTCATTTTAGCTTAAAGTTTATTGCTTTTTATTCTAGCTTAATTTTATTAGATCTAAATCCTTAATCATACCCGATTCCCGTTCACTTTTCGAAGTAAAACACCTTGGTTTTGGGTGGATTTAGATCTAAAGTTTTCATTTTTATTAGCTTATTGTCTTTAGATTAATTAGTAGCTTATTATTATCTTGTTCATCTTAACTTTGATTGTTTTAATGTTGATGAAATTGATCTAACTCTTAGGCGAGGAGCTTATGGGTCTTTTAAGCTTATTTTACTACTAAAGTTTCAAGCTTTTTAAGTTTTTTACTTAGCTAACTAGTGAATAAAGCTCATAACTTTATTAGCTAATCAGTTATATAAAAAGTAATCAAGTTTTAATCTTTAGTGTATAATTAAGTTTATAAGATCGAGTGGTTTAAATTCGTCTCCATTTTCTTCAATCGGGTTCTTCTTTCCTTCCTTTCTCTTTACTTAGTAGATTTAGTTTAATTTGTTTATGTTTGCTATTCACTGGTGGGGAAGGCCTGAGCCTCTACCTATTTGGATACGTATTCGATCGCTACTAGGATGTATTTGTTTCCATTTGATAAAAGGAAAGGTCCCATAAAGTCTATCCCTCAGACATCAAATATTTCGCAGACTTGGATGTATTTTTGAGGTGTTTTGTTTCTTGAGGAAATGTTCCCGGCCCACTGGCATGCATCGCAAGCTTGGACTAATTTACATGCATCGCGAAAGATATGTGGCCAGTAAAACCCGGCCTCGAAGACTTTCCTCGCGGTGGTGGCGGTGCCATGATGTCCTCCAGATGGTCCGCTATAACATTGTCGAAGAATTTGTGCTGCTTCATCTCCGACCACGCATCTTCGTATGATTCGGTCAGCACACTGTTTGAATAGGAAGGGCTCATCCCAAAAGTAATGCCTTAAATCGTTGAAGAATTTTTGCTTCTCTTGGCGGGTGGGGATCAGAAAGGTAGTACTTGGCTAGCTAAATAGTTAGCATAGTCGGCATACCATGGTTTGTTATTTTTGTCGGAGATCGCCATTAATCGCTCTTTAGGAAATAAGTCCCTTATCTCAGCCATGGTTAGCTTCCCTAGATCGGGGTTTTTGAGTCGGGAGAGATGATCAGCTGCTAGATTTTCAGCAGTTCATTGTTTTGCTGGCGTAGTGTATAGGCTTGAAATGCTTGTCGATTATTTATCCTAGTACTGCCCCGACAGCATAATTACTTGCGTCACACATGATCTCAAATGGTAATGACCAATCTGGCTTGATCATAATTGGTGCCTATGTTAGTTCACATTTTAATGTCTCAAATGCTTGGATGCATTCTTCAGAGAAGTTGAATGGTGCATCTTTAACTAGGAGCTTAGTCATTGGGCATGCGACTTGTGAGAAATCTTTTATGAATCTTCTATAGAAACTAGCGTGTCCTAGAAAGCTTCGAATGGCTTTCACATTTGTTAGATATGGTAGTTTAGAGATTGCCTCAATTTTTACTTTATCTACCTCAATCCCAGAACCTAAGACCTTATGGCTGAGGACGATCCCTTCCTTAACCATGAAGTGGCATTTTTCCTAGTTCAATACAAGGTTGGTTTCCTCGCACCTTTTTAGCATCTTCTCCAAGTTTCTGAGGCAGTGGTCGAAAGAACTACCAAAGACGTAGAAGTCGTCCATGAATACTTTCATGCTATCCTTGATGAGCTCATAGAATATTGCTGTCATGCAGCGTTGTAAAGTGGCTGGGGCATTGCATAATCCGAAGGGCATTCGTTTATATGTGAAGGTCCTATAATGGCAAGTGAATGTGGTTTTCTCTTGGTCTTCAGGGGCGATAGGGATTTGAAAGTATCCAGAAAACCCATCTAGGAAGCAGTAGTATTCATGCCCAGCCAATCGTTCGAGCATCTGATCGATGAACGGAAGTGGAAAGTGATCTTTCCGAGTCGTATTATTCAACTTACAGTAGTCGATACACATACGTCATCCAGTGACGATCTGTTGTGGGATGAGCTCATCCTTCTCATTCTTTACTACAGTCATCCCTCCCTTCTTTGGAACAACCTGGACAGGGCTTACCCATGGACTATCAAAGATGGGATAGATTAATCTAGCGTCAAGGAGTTTTATGACTTCATTTTTTACTACCTCCTTGATGTTAGGGTTAACTCGTCTTTGAGGTTGGACACTTGGTTTGAACTCATCTTCCATGAGGATTTTATGAGTACAAAAATGATGAGTCAATTCCTTTAATGTTCGCAATACTCCAAGCGATTACCCCTTTATGATTTTAAAGAACCTCCAAGAGTCTGGTTTTTTCGTTGGTGGACAATGCAGATGAGATGACCACTGGGAGTTGGTTGTCTTCCTGGAAGAAAGTGTACTCAAGATGATCAGGTAATTCCTTCAATTCAAATTTGGGTGGTTCTATGCTTGATGGTTTCAATTGATTGTCCGGGGCTTTCCATTCAAGTGGTTCCACAGGCTCTGACCTTGGGTAGAAAGAAACAACGAGTGCTTTGTTAGAATCTTCCTCCTCTTCTTCTTTAGTCCATTTTCCGTCATGGTTTACTATGTTGACCTATTGTTCCTGGATTAGCTTAGCAGTGTGATTGGCTCAGTACAGGTAGTCGTCGCGAGAGTGTTTGGATTTCATAGATTTCCTGATGTTGAAGGTGATGGTTTCACTTCCGACTCTTAAACTCAATTTTCCCTTTTGCACGTCGATCACATCCCTTTCCGTGGCAAGGAAGGGCTGTCCAAAAATGATCAGGACTAATTCGTCTTCGTCCATCTCTAAAATTACAAAATCGACCGGGAAGATGAATTGCCTACCTTTACCAATAGATTCTCGTAGACCCCGATGGGGTATTTGATAGACCGATCGGCCAACTAAATACTCATTTTGGTAGGTTTGAGTTTAGAAATCTCTAATCGTCGAAAGAGAGAATGTGGCATTAGGTTAATACTTGCCCCTAAATCAGCCAAGGCGTTTACTGCCAGGGGTCCGATGAGACTTGGTAGTGTGAAGCTTCCTGGGTCTCCTTCCTTTTGGGGCAGACTCCTTTGAATGATAGCGGAACACTCCTCACTAAGTTTGATTGAGGAGGCTGCTTTCTCAAGTTTTTCCTTATGCGAAAGTAGGTCTTTCAAAACTTTAGCTCCCTTTGGCATGTGAATCATTGCTTCAAGGAATGGCAGATTGATATGAATCTGCTTAAAGATTGAAAGAAGCCACTCATCCTCGTCATCATTTTTCTGCTTCTTTAATCTGGATGGAAAAGGTAGATTGGATATTTTGGAAGGCTCGTAAAGGATGGATGGCTGAGGGGCGGGTTCTTGTGTAATGTTTGGTTTGGCGCCCTCGGGACCTTCCTTTTTGGTTTCCCCTTCGGTGAAGTTGTCAGTCACTGGTCGTGGTGGGGCTGGAAAAGGTAGTTCTTGTGTGCTAATTCCTGATCTGGTTGTTATGGCGAAGGTCGGTGCTTCAGGTTTTAGAGTTTCGCTTTTGCTAATCCTTAAGAGTATTTGGGAGTATTGTTCATGCAGCTCCTTGCGATGTTGGACAAGCATATATCCTATCCCTTTTGTGTGAGACTTCTTTTCGAGCATGAAGTTGGCGAGCTCGTCCTCAAACTTATTTCTGACAATCCATTCAGGGCCATCCTCTACTTTTTCTTTATGTTTGTTGTTCCCCCATGGTGAGGTATCGTCATTCTGATAGAACCTCAGAAGGGAATGGTCATTATAGATGTCTCCCACAGATAAGAATACATGTTCGGCCTGGCTATGTTGCTTGCATTCATCAGCCTCGTGAGATCCTCCACAGTATTCATAGATTAGGTAGGGGTTTTTAGCCCAACCTCTCGAGTATGTGTTTCAAGGTAGGAGATTTAATTGCAAGCCCTTTTTAGGCGCCCCCTGAATGTGGGTTGCATTGTTTCTGAAAATGAAGAAATGTTCAGGGGTGGTGACATGTCATCCCACAGATCATCTTGGTATTCGACATATTCTTCAATTCGAATCCACCCTTATTCTTCGGTGAGAGAGTGGAAGCGGAATTAAGTGAACTGGTCGAGTTTCCTATTATCGTCTTGGGATATGTTATCATGAAATATTTGCACCAGAAGCCATTTCTGTATTCCATGCTAGGGGACTTGGTTGATTAAGTCCTAGAAAGGATCCAGGCACTTTTGATGGGTTTATCGTCCCCTTGTTTGAATCGAATGATTAAGTCTCTAAGGGCTGAGGTACATCCAACCAGAAAGAAATTGTCAAGGAATCGTGACACGAGCTGATCCCACGTCATGACTTGAGTGGGGGGTATTCTGTCAAGTCATTCTATCGCTTTTCCTTTGAGGGAGAAGTAGAAGAATCTTAACCTAGATGTATCCTTTGTGGCTCCATCAGCTTGTATGTTATCAACGATACTTAGATAGTGTTTAACATGGCAGAGGGGGTCCTCGGTTCTCAGTCCCTGGAAAGTGCATGTATTTTGAATCAACCAGATGTCGTGTGAGTTAACAATTCTTCCGGTTTGTTCGGTTGGAACGGTGGTTGGATTTTGGAAACCAGAGGATGTGGGGCGAGAATGTTCATGCAAGGTCTTGGGAGGGGTTGGCGGTTTAGGTCTGGTGTTGTTGGATGAAGATACTTCATCGTCAAAGAGGTTTCTTTCGGCAATAGCAAGAGAATCGTTTTGATGTGATCACAAAGCAGCTCTCCTAAGCCTTCAAAATTCTCTTTCGGGTTTGTCGAGAGGTTCCGTTAACATTTTAACGGTGCTACGTGTCATGGTGACAGATTTACGAAACAAATATAACGAGGAAAAGATATACTACAAGAAAGCTAATACGCGGAATTAAATTCTCACTTGAAAGGATTCAATAGAGTAGAACTAAGCTAAACTATGACCAGAACCTAACTATTCACCAGGCGGCGGCGCCAAAAACTTGATGCGGTCGTCGTAGGACTTCTACAAGAAGTTTTACAACTCCCTAGGCAGAGCACCTAATCGTTTTAGTAGTAGTATAGGAAAGATCGTTCACTCAGGGAATAGGTTGGGAAGGCTTGATCACGGTCTAACGGAATTCTAAAGGTTGAAAGAAGATTATTTTTGTGTTTTTATATTTTATGAAAGCAGTAAATCATATGTTTGAGAGGTGGTTTGGTTTTAGCTATTTAAACTAAATGACAATCTAAACTATTGGTGATAATAATAAGATAAAAGACTATGTTTGTTTAATCATGTATTACTCCCTAGATTGCTTCTCCTGGTGTTGTTGCTTTATCACCCTTGTGGTGATCTGTGTAATTATTTCCTAAGTCGTAAACGGATTACACGAACCCGCCATCTACTTAGTATTCTGATAGAGCAACGCACAAGTAAGGTAGTATGAAGACTATTACAAGTCCCCTAGGAGTACACTAAGTGCATGTGAAATATATTAAGAGTATATCAACCATATTAGGGGGCAAGGTAGTATGCAGACTTTTACCCGATGGTATCCTTTCTACACAATCATGTTTTCCTAGACATATCAGCAGCGATGCAAACAAAAGCTAGTTTTCTAAGACCTAACATGCACATCCATCACAAGAAGCAACACCACTAAGATCTACATTCTAGGTTTCATACAATCATAAATAAACACAATAGGATGCTTAGCCTAGCATGTTAATAAAGCAAGAACATAGATGAATCAAACAACACATAGACATATTGAATGATTAAATAAACCTTACTTGATTAAAACATGAGTTAGAGGAAGTACAATAGGGTTTTTAGTTCCTAAAATCGTCCCTAACAGCTGCTAAATGAACTAGGGTTCGTACCTCTTTTTTATTTTAAAGTTACACACTCAAAACCCTAATTTCGGGTTTGTATATATAGGAAAATCGCTGCGATGGCGTCGCATTTTAATCGTGACGCCGTCATGAAAGAGAATATTCTAGATAATGGGTTAGGTTGTGCACTCTGACGCCATCATGAGATCCAGTGATACCGTCTTGGTCTTCGTTGAGACGGCGTCACGTTATATTGGTGACGCCGTCTCCAGCCACTATAGAGAAATTCTTGAGCAATGTTCGTGTAAGTCTGTAGTCTTGTCTGTTTCTTCTCCAAATGAGCCCAAGTCATGTGTAATTCTTCCAAATGTCTTCCAAATGTAAAATACATGAAAAGGAACGATTAAGTACCTATTTTAGGCATAAAAACACGATTTAGGAGGTTAAACGACCCCGAAAAAGTGTATAAAATGACACATCATCACAAACCAACGTTCTAATTGGATTAATAATGGTTAATACAGTTTTCTTATATTTGGCTAGATCGCTCTTTTATCTTCTGTCTATTTACTTGCATGTGTTATTGTGTCTTAAGTTGATTTAAGTCACCACAAAACCCGTGCCAGTCTCTCAGGCTGAAAAACTCCTTATCCGTTAGATTTAAGATTAACATAGGCTTAGCATAGGTTTAACATAGAATAGAATTAACTTAGTTAAATAACCAAAATATTAATAAATTGAAAGATTGTTTCTCACTCTTAGTGATCGACACCCTACTTACCATGAACTCCCATCTGACTGGGTACACTGCCCGTTAAAGTGTTGTTTTTGTTAAAGTCGGCAAAATATAAATTTAAAACTTGAAACATAAATTACAACCACACAATGTCACAATCAAGTTTTTGGCGCCGTTGTTGGGCATTGAAAACTTTAATCTTGATTTTTATTTGATATTTTGGTTTTTAACATTAGATTAATCTAACCTTTAGGATTAGTGTAATTTAGATTAGTGTATAATTTTGTACATTTGCTTGTATATTTGTTTGTTTAATTGTTTATTAGTTTAGTTGTTTGTGTGTTTAATTGTTTTCTAATACACTGTTCTGGTCGATAACCTGATACGGTGTATCCACTTCCATTGGATATGGCGTATCTAACTTTCTTATCCAATACATCGTATTCATTCAAAAGATTAATACAGCGTATTCAGACTTATTGAATACGGCGTATTGATCGTCTGATACAGTAACAAAAGCTTGATTTTCGCATTCGATTTCCGTATATTTGTATTTTCTTTCTCCCGAGCCTATCCTACTGATTGTTTATCCCTTGTTTCAGGTAGTGCATGACAAGCAGTTCAACAAAGGAACTATTTACGCCCTTCAAGGATCTGAAACAAGAATTTTTATCATCTAGGAAGCTTCTCAAGACAATAAGTCTTGACAAATCAAGATCACCTGAATTCAATCTATTTTCTGATTTAGAAGAATATTAAGAAGTTGCAGAAAAAAAGGCAGAAACCATGGAACAATACATGAGCAAAACCCGAGCTGACTATGGATCGGGAATTGCTAGGCCTAAAATCGATGACAAAGATCACTTTGAACTAAAAGGCCAATTTCTCAAAGAACTATGTGACAACACCTTCAGCGGTTCGGATCATGAAGATGAGAACGAACACATTGAGAAAGTTCTTGAGATTGTCGATTTATTCCATATCCCTAATATAACTCAAGACCAAGTGATGCTTAGAGCCTTCCCTATGTCACTAAGTAGAGCCGCGAGTCGTTGGCTAAGAAACAAACCATCTGGTTCAATTAGAACGTGGGAAGATCTAAAGACAAAGTTTCTAAGCAAATATTGTCCACCTGCTCGAACTACGAAGAAAATGGAGGAGATCAACAACTTTCAGCAAGAACCAGATGAAACCCTTTACCAAGTAGGGGACCGATTTAAAGAACTCTTGATGAAGTGTCCTTAACACTATTTAACAAAGATGCAGGAGGTAATCTTGTTTTATAATGGATTGGAAGTTCCAACTCGACAAATTCTTGATTCAAAAGGTGCCATACCATTTAAGACTGCTGCCAATGCAAAAGTAGCCATACAAAAAATGGTTGAATACTCTCAAAAATGGCACAATGGAACATATAGGACAAGAAGTACTGAAACTTCTGATGGATTGGCCGCAATTCAAGCTCAACTCAACAATCTTTGAAGGGAAATCAAGAAGGTAAATGAAAAGGTTTATTCTGCTCAAATAGGATGTGAGCAATGTAAAGGACCCCACTATACCAAAGATTGCACACTCAAAGAAAAAGGTAAAACCCCCGAAGTAGCTTACTACACTCAATTTAGTAGACCTTTCCAAGGAGGGGGATATAGAGTAGCAGCTCTGGGATTCTACTAGAGGAACAATGTAACCCCTTCGTATCAAGAATGAAGACAATCTATGGAAGAAACCCTAAGCAAGTTTATGAGTGAATCAACAAAGAAAAGAATAATGTTAGTGTCAAGACAAAAGATAATTTCGTTTCTAATACGTTTGAATGGTTACTACTGTAAAGAAAATAAGGGATCGTATGGACCGTAATTCTTGGAAGTTAACTCATATGAAGCTTCACATATCGATAATTCCATACCCCGAAAGGAGAAAGACCCATGAAGTTTCACTTTACCTTGCTATATTAATAATGTTTGCTTTGATAATGCCATTGCTGACTTAGGAGCTAGCGTAAGTGTCATGCCTCTCTCGACCTACCTTAACTTAAGTTTAGGCAAATTCACTCACACTAAGTTGACAGTTGAAATAGTAGATAGGACTGTGAAATATCCAAAAGAAATTGCTAAAAACGTGCTAGTAGGTATTGGCAAATTTCTTTTCCTCGTAGACTTTATAATTCTTGATATGCCCGAGGATGTCAAATTGCCCTTGATCCTCGAAAGACCATTTTTGCCTACTCCTCATGCTAAGATTGATGTATTCAAAAGGAAGATTACATTAAGGGTTAGGGATGAGAAAATTATTTTTAAAAGTGTTAAACCTGCTAGTAGTTTGATTAAGAGGGTCTACATGTTAAGCTTAAGAGAAAGAATGGAACTTGATTTAGAAGCTAGGATAATGGGAGAGACTTTGGTGTTAAATAGATCATTAGACCCTTTATATGGAGATTACATCAAATTGAATGATCTTAATGTATAATTAGAACTTAGGTGAAATCAAGCTGATGATTTGATGTCCACCATTCAGGAAGGTGAGGTAATTAATGAGCCCATGATTGGCATAATCAAGACTAGGAATAATTAAAGTTTTGACGAGTACCCTAGTTTTTGTGACTTTGACCAGAAGATCCATATTGATTGTGCATACAACTTAAGATTTTCATGCATGATAGGTTTCAAGCATGTAAATGCTATTTTTTTCCTAATTTTGTTCGTTAATGTGATGTCTAGGGAGTTCTACAATTCTTTAATAAGGGACAAAGTTGAATACAAAGGAGAGAACGTAGTCGGAGCTTTTATGAATGTACCTATTTTTGTTGGAAATTTTTCTGTTGTAACTCATTTTGCAGTAGTGGAGAATATGGATGGCTACCGAGATCAAGACATGGGAGATGTCATTCTTGGAGAACCATACTACAAAGCTTCGCGTGTGAAAGCAAGAAGGTTTGATGGGTTAATCACTATCCACAATGGTAATGATAACGTGACTTACCAAATGGCACAATCACATCCAAGGTTTAAACATCTATCCCATACCCAATGCAACAAGATCAAGCCGTTACTAAAGGTGAGTATGCATGATAAGCTGAATGGAATCTCGCATCCATACCAAAAGGTCAAAAGTTTCTACAAGGGGGTCTTGAACTTAGGACCTGAATATGTCTAAGATGTGAAGATGGACGAATGGCTCATACGCGGGCACGTCAGCATGCATGATATGGAGTGAAGAAAGCTAAAGAAAAAGTCTAACTTAAAGACTAGCTAAAAGAAAAGTGCTTCCCGGGAGACAACCCGGATTGTTATTTATTTTTGTCGAGTATGTCTTCCTAGACATCAATACGGCGTATCCGCTCCATTCCATATGGCGTATTGAATGTTTGGACGTTATCAGTCCTTTATTTTTATGCACTTTAAACATTATTGTTAGTTCTGTCTATACGGCGTATTCATGTACATGATACGGCGTATTTGGCAGACTGACCCGTATTTAGATACTTTTTATAGGTTTCTCTATACGGCGTATTCCAGTTTATGGATACGGCGTATTGGTCTCATGTACAATTTGTTTAGTTTATTTAAAATTAACTGTAGGTACAGAGATAGGACTTTGCATGTTTTTCCTATATTTTGCACATGACCTCGCTGCAAAGAAATCGACGAAGTTGGTAAAGTAACGATCATCTGGAATCGTGTGTGTGTTGTAGTCATGCTGGAATTCCGACGCATTTACAACACACATTCTTGCTCATAAACTCAACTTAGAGAATCTACCGAGCAAAATATTAGGGGAGTTTCTCATTCTAATTCTTTTAATTTCTGTTTTTAATGTTTTATCTATACAACGAGGACGTTGTATAATTCAAGCAGGGGGATGGGAATTAGAATGCATACTTGTCCTATTTTTCACATTAAAATGCTTAAATTATGCTCAAATTTAAAAAAATTCAAGCATACTTTTGTGAAATTACATGTTACATAACGGCGCACACAATAACATTATTAGATATTGTGAAGGATTTTAACCTTATCCGTCTCCAAAATATGTTTACCACCTCCCAAATCTACAAAAATATGAGTGTGCTGGTGATGTTCGTAGACATTAAAACTTGGCTTGGTTATCGATTCGTAGACCACAATAATGAAATACTTTAGGATTTTGATGGAGTAAAATTGTTTAAATGTAAAGTTTTAAGATTACACCAACAAAGCTATCACAATCGTTGTTTATTAACTAAATACATCGGTAGTATATCCCGTATAAACCCTTTGTTTACTCTCATTTTAAGTGTAAGATACCCCTAGAAAAACCTGTAGAGCCAATCTTTTAGGAATAACACCAACTATTTGTTTCGTTACACCTTTACACCTTAACCTACCCTGTTAGATTAAGTCTATTTATCAGTTGCTAGTTGCTTAAAGTGTAAAGTATGTATTTCTCGAGTCTTGTGTCAATTTTCTATCTTTGGTACGGTTGGGAAGAAATTTGCACATTGCAAATGAGAGTGTATAAAGTAGTCAAAACTCATGTATTTTTACTACCATCACAATTATTGGTACATCCGAAGAATGAAGAATTATCAAAGGAATTATCCGGAGTTATTATGATCGTGAAGATGGTGAAATTACACTGAGATTCGTAGTGAAAAAAACAAAAAAAATTAGAAAAATCGCAACAAAAAAAGAGGAGGAAAGTTTAAAGATAATCTTTTCGAAAAAGCTTAAACTGAGGGAATTATATCAAGGATTGATTATTCGATGATACATCTTATAAGTCATCGATGTTAATTTTTTTATAAAGTGGTAGATATTGCCACTTGTCTTGTAATAGTATGTAAAGTATGGGATGAATGGGAAGTTGACCGTCATGGGAACGCCAACTTTGGTTGTTGTTTTTTATCAATGATCAAGACGTTTGTGTATATAGTTGTGTCTTTTTCATAGTAACAGTCGGGGATAAGTATCTAGCAACTTGTACCTTATTTGTTTTAGACTTAGTCTATTTGTTTCATAATTTTTATTTAACAACAATTTATTTCCCTTTCCTAATCATTAACCTTGGGTTTTACTCGAATGGATGTGATCAAGTCATGCATGTCTATTCCGTCGTTATGGCCATGTATGTCTGATTTAGCTTCCTTGTTGGTTTATTACTTTTGGTGAAAGTTAGAAGATTCATACCCTATATCATTCTTCATCCTAACCCTTGGTTAAACTCGAATGAGGATGTGATCGAACACATATGTCTATTCCGTCGTTACGGCCATGTATGTGTGATTCAACTGCATTGTTGGTGTTTCAGCTGCCTTGTTGGTGTGGTACTTTTGGTGAAAGATTGTAGAATGATCAACCCTAAGCCTTATAATAAAAACCCATTTTACCTTTATAAACTTGTTACTCCTTAGCTCTAGTGGTGGAGATGTGTATCCTTGCCAAGCCTATGATAGAATACTCGTCACGACCGAGCAATTGAGCGAATTAGTTACATGTTACCACATAGATTAGTTGAGTGATTTGAGTGTTTTCATCTTCCTATTTCGTGAGGTGTTTGGTTATGTACTTGTAATAGATCAAATAAATGCTTAAACGGAAAAATCCTTAGGGATACATTTTCATAAACTTCTAAAGGCTACTTGTGGACAAGTAGGATTCAAGTGGGGGGATATTTGACGACATCAAATAACGTTACTTTTATAGCATCATTTATCCCATGTAAATAACCCATTTTGTATAATTATTACAAAGAATTGTTACTTAATCATTTGTATTTGAGAATTGCAGTAATTATGGAGTACTTGGTGAAGATTAGCAAAAAGGCACGCATTCTGGAGCTTAAACGAAGACATTTGAATATTATTGTTCGGACATCCTATATGCCGTATCCATCAAGGAAGATACGACGTATATGTGCTTGTACGTCACTAAAGACCACAAAGGAACAAGAATCAATACGCCATATCTAGAGAAGATCTATATGCTGCATTCAAGTTATTAGAATAAAATATTCTGGAAGATATCGAACGTGGTCCCTACTACAAGAAACCTCCGATACGCCGTATCGACCTCAATCAATACGCCGTATCGACCAAATTCCAGACCTTATAAATAGAAAACCTAAAAATGGGTTTTCAGTGTGCTAAATTATATTTTCGATACCTCAACCATAAAAGTCGATTTTCAGAAGAGAAAAAGAATAGAAGAGGTCGAGCAAAGTAATTAATTCCAAAGGAAATAAGTTATAATCTCTTGTACTCTTGTAATCGTTTAGTTTTTGGTATCATTCCTTAACTCGGTTAGTTTACCTTGGCTAAATTATTACTCTTGTATTGATTATGACGTTTAAAGGCTAATACCTTCGGGTATTAGACATTATTATGAAGATCTGAATGTTTGGTTTTGTTTATCTCGATTGCTTAATTTATCATTTATTGCTTGTTTGTGTCTATTAGTTTATACTTGTATACATGCTTTTGTATGCGACCAATCATTCAACTGGATCTAGTGATACGGACCGAGTAATCTAGATGCCGGGATGGTTCTCCATATAGTGATTCATACATCTAGACCAATAGGATCACGAATAATAACCTATCTTTGCCTTTAGATTGCGAGCTTAGTTGGACCGGCACCCTTGGGATCATAGAATATGTAGATTAGTAGGCCAATATGTCAGAAACCATGGTTACCCAAAAAAAGACTTGGTTAGTGGACTACTAGTGTATGAATTGCCTTTAAGCAGTAAGTGGGTAAAGTCTCTATGAGCTAGGGTTTAACAAGATCACCATTGCTTTAATCCTTAAGATAGATTATAATCAGCAAATAAGGATGCTTTCTGTGGATACGTTTAATTTTGACAGAATTCTTCGTATCTAGGTCTTAGGAAGAAGTAACGCCTAAGTCTTAAGAATTATATGCCGCCTCGAGATAAGTAATCATTGCACTAAATAAACAAACCAACGTTCTAATTAGATTAATAATGATAAATACAGTTTTCTTATATTTGCTAGACCACTCTTTTATCTTTTGTTAATTTACTTGCATGTGTTATTTTGTCTTAAGTTGATTTAAGTCACCACAAAACCCGTGCCAGTCTCTCAGGCTGAAAAACCCTCTTATCCGTTAGATTTAGGATTAACATAAGTTTAGCATAGGTTTAACATAGAATAGAATTAATTTAGTTTAGATAACAAAATATTAATAAATTGAAAGATTGTTTCTCGCTATTAGTGATCGACACCCTACTTACCACGAAACTCCTATCTGATCGGGTACAGTGCCCGTTAAAGTACTATTTTTTGGTAAAGTCGACAAAATCTAAATTTAAAACTTGAAACATAAATTATAACTACACAACGACACAATCACCTTCTTCTATTCCGAAGGAGAACTTCTTGGGACTTAATTTTATGTTTATCTTTTGTAACCTTTTAAAAGTTTCCTGTATGTCTGTTAGCCTGTCTTCTTCGTCCATGCTTTTTATTACCATGTCATCTACATAGGCTTCTATGTTCCTACTAATCTGGAGTTTGAAGACTTTATCTGCTAATTGTTGGTATGTAGCTCTTGCATTTTTAAGTCCGAAAGGCATCTTTCTGAAATAGTACACCCTTTTCGGATCGTGGAAGGCTATTTTGTGCTCGTCTTCCCTTGCCATTTATATTTGGTGGTAACCCTTGTACGCATCTAGGAAACATTTGAGTTTGAAGTCGGAGAGTGAGTCTACCTTCCAGTCTATTTCTGGCAACGAGTAATAATCTTTTAGGCAAACGTTATTGATATCTGTAAAATCGACACACATTCTCCATGCTCCATCTATCTTTTTAACCATGACGGTGTTGGTTTCCCACGTTTGGTATCTTATTTCTCTAAGGATTATGGCTTTTTATAGTTCTTCCACTTCCTTAGATGCTGCAGCACTTCGCTCGGGGGCCATCCCTTTTTTCTTTTGTTGCACAGGTTTGATCTTCTTGTCTTCATTTAGCTTGTGCTTTGTGATGTAAATCTCACTTCCTATCTTGAGTGTCCTTGGGATTCTTGTCATATCAGATCATTCCTATGAAAATATATCTGCGTTATCCCTGAGTAATTTTACCAAATTTTGTTTGAACTATGTTGAGAGTTGCCTTCCGATTGTCACGGTTTGTTCAGGGTGTTTCTGATTAACTATCACTTTTTATTTTGGGTTTACGCACTCGGAGACTACGAGCGGGGCTTCGCAAAGTAATTCTTTCAGTATTTTTACTTGCTCGCATCTTCTTATGTCTCGATACTCTGACATGATGACCCTTTACACTTCTTCTGATGGTACAGGACCGCATAGTGCATTGTGGAAGGTATCATTCCCAATTCTGAAATAGTGGTTCTTCCGAAGAGCATGTTTTGGGGGCAGTCAGACCGTACTATCAGGAAAGTGATATGTTCGCTCCTGTGGTGTGAGGCTTCTCCCACCATTATCTGAAGACTAATTTCTCCCAAGGGGTTAACTTGACCGAATAATCTTGACAGTATTGTGTACACGAGCTTTAGGAAATAATGCTCGTATATTATGTCATAGGCGGCTCCTCCGTCTAAAAACACTCTTCCTACTTGTCTCCCGTGAACTTGTACTCTTATGAGAATAGGGTTTACGGATGGAGCCTTGTTCTGGATTGGAGGTGTCACACCCCGACATAGGCAAAAACACGGGTATGCGACGAAGAATGATCAATCATAACACAAGGTACACGATAGATAAAACTAAAATGCATTAATGAAAAGTATCATTATGATCTTCAACCTCAAATACAGGTTTGAGCGAAGTCCCAACAAGAACACTTCAAATAGCCTCTACAAATACAACTAAATACCCACGCAGGGGTCCATACTAGTCTTAAAACAACAATCTTCAAAATACTTAAGTTCAATACAAAGCTAAATGTCAAGTCTCTCAGAACGAAATCCATACATAATGCTCTTATGGCCTGCTAAATTTCGCACTTGACTTCACTATTCATTAACAACACTTAAAAATAATACTCGAAAAGGTCAACATAAAGTTGGTGAGCTCGTAGGTTTGAATAAACCTAGTTGATGTGCCAATATTTTAAGTAGTGGACAATTGTGCACTATGACAGTGAATACATGCAACACATTCCATTTCAAACATAGCAATTCCATGCTATCAAATACACATCCATATGGACCATTGCCACGCAATGTCCTTAACTCTCAATTCACACGCACTTATAGCCTACCAGCTGGAGCTATATATAGGGCAGAAGATCACATATCATTTCAAACCATAGCAAGTCTATGCTATAAAAGATCTACACAGAAAGTTCCACATAGCATATCCAACCAAAACTCATGGCATTCACATAGCAGTCATAGGCACATAACATTGTCCCAAAAACAAATCAACTTTTGCACGGTACAGAAAATCAGTTCAAAACAAATTTGAGTATCATTTTTCCCCAACGAAAAAGATTTAATAAGTGGGGCTATGAGAACTCACCTCAACAAGGTGACAGTAGCAAGATCAAACAAGAAAATGCAACGACGTCCAAACACGACCTAGTCCAATAAATGTCCATTTCAGATATACGTTTCAAAAGATGTTTTCTAAGTTGATGCATATAGGTCAAACGAGTGTTGTACGGTCACCCTTAGACGTTATCAGTGGTGTGATGGTTGATGACTTAGTTTTAAGATAACATACTCCAATTTATACTTTAGTATACTATACTTTAACAATTTAAGTAAAATAGATAAGTAACATAAGATAACCAAATAATAGACATTCAAAATATTCTTCGGTAAATCTATTCGGTAACCCTAGTTA
>BQNB010105215.1:0-10530 GCA_026074375.1 Tanacetum coccineum
AAAAATTAGGGAGTAATTTTGAGATGTTCAACAAAGCTTGTCATGTGTGTGGTAGTTTTGATCATTTAAAGAATGATTGCAATAGCTGGTATAATAATCAAAGGTTTGAAAAACCAGTTTGGACCAATGTTCAAAGGGTAAACAAACAGAATTTGTCTAAGTTAAGTCACCTCAGTCCAAAAAGGAACATGGTTCCAAGAACAGTCTTATCTAGGTCTAGCCCAATTTCACTTAATACCGCTAGACCAGTTAATACTGTTCAACCAAGAACAACAGTAAATAATGCAGGGCCCATGAAAAATGTTATTAATAATGCATATTCAGTTGCTAGAAGGCTTTTTAACAAAATAACAGTAGCTAATAACAGTAGCTTATAACAGTAATATAACTAAAAATATTAATACTGTTAAGGGACAAGGGTTAATACTGCTAGACCAAAAGCAGTTCTTAGTGTTGTTAAGGGAAACAAGGGAAATGCTGTTAAGGCCTTAGCATATTGGGTTTGGAGACCAAAGCACAAAATTTTAGACCATGTCTCCAGAAACAATGGTGCATCAATGTCCTTTAAAAGATTTGACTGTCTTTTAAATATTTTGACTATGTTGATGCACAACGGCTGATTTCCAACGTCAGTAATGGCTTGGGTACCCAAAGAAAACTAATTTTCTTACCATTATGTGTAAGGCAATCCACAGCAAGATTTAAAGGATAAAGGAGTGATTGACGGTGGATGCTCTAGGCACATGATAGGAAACAGATCATATCTTACAAATTATGAAGAAATTGATGGAGGATTGGTTGCCTTTGGAGGAAATTCCAAATGACGGAAAACTACTAGGAAAGGTATAAAATATTAGATATTGTAAATTAGATTTTTTGACGATTGTTATTTTGTAAAGGAACTAAAGTTTAACCTCTTTAGTGTCTCATAAATGTGTGACAAAAAGAATAGTGTTCTTTTTACTGATACTACATGTGTTGTTCTGTCTCCAGACCTTTAAGTTACTGATGAACGTCATGTTTTGCTTAAAGGGCCTAGAAAGGTTAACATGTACAGTGTTGATTTAAAGAATGTTGTTCCTCAAGGAGGTATCACTTGTCTCTTTGCAAAAGCCAGACCAGATGAATCTAATCTTTGGCATATGAGGCTTGGACATGTAAATTTCTAACAATGAATAATAAACTGGTAAATAAAAAGGAAACGCTTATAAGAGGTTTTAACTTCAAAACTTTTTTGAAATTAATCAAAAAATTGTGTTGTCTTGTCAGAAGGGAAAGCAGTCAGAGCTTCTTGTAAGTCATAAAACTATCAGTTCATCAACCAACCATTATCAAATGTTGCACATGGACTTATTTGGCTCCTTACATTTATAAAGAGTTTAATGAACAAAGAGTACTGCCTAGTTGTCTCAGATGATTTTAGTAGGGTTTATTTGGGGTTTTCTTATTAGCCACTAAGGCTGAAAACATAGATAAATTCCTTTAAACATTTATTAATGGCATAGAATTCTAATTGACATTTAAGGTGTAAACTTATTAGATGTGTCAATGAGACTGATGTTCAAGAAATAGGGTCATGAACCAGTTCTGTGAAAGAAGGGTATGAAAGGTTAGGGAATTTTAGTGTTGCTAGGACTCCACAACAAAATTGAAGAGTTGCAGAAAGGAATAAATTGCAAGTTGCTAGGACGATGCTTTAGCTGATTCAAAAAATTGCCAAACAACTTTTGGGCTGAAGCATTAATACTGCTTGGTTATGTCCCAATAGGGTGTTAGTTATCAAACCTCAAAACAAGACCCCTTATAAAAATTTTCTAGGTAAACAACATGCCTTAAGCTTCATAAGACCATTTGGGTGTCTTGTTACAATTCTTAATACCATAGATCACCTAGGTAAATTGAGTTGGATAGGCTAATGTATGGTTCTTTGTAGGTACTCTAACCTATAGCAAAGATTTATAGAGTTATTTCAATAGTTAGAAACTAGGATAATAGAGAGAATGTGATGTTCAATCATTAAAAATTACACCTAATATTTGCAGGAAGGTTGTGGGCCAAATTGGCTTTTATGATATAGATGCCTAACAAAATATATGAAACTATAAGTCAGTTGTTTTCAAGGAATCAATCTCAGGGTAGTACAGGTTTCAAAATCATGTTGATAATGCAGGTTTAAAGCTAGGAATAGATACAATACTTGGCAACGGAAGACATACTGCTACCATTATCATTCATGGAAACCACCATTCTTTCTTTGTTCAAAGGATTTCTGATGTTAGATTCAAACCATCAGGGGAGGAGGAAAAGAAGGATGCTGAAGATCCAAGGAATGAAAGTGGAAATCCAAATGAAGGGAAAGATAGTGAGGTTTCAAGTACAGAGGAGCCAAGAATTAATCAAGAGAAGGATGACAATATTAACATTACTATACCCTACCAAATTAACAGCACTAACAATATTAATACTGCTAGTGATGGAAACAACACTAACAATGTTAATGTTGTTAGTTCAACTGTTAATACTGTTGGCTCAGAAGTTAATGTTGTTGAACTAAAAACAAGCACTGAACTTCCAAATGATCCAAATATGCCTGAATTGAAAGATATTCTTTATTTAGATGATGATGAAGATGTTGGTGCAGAGGCTGACATAAAAAATTTGGATACACATATCCCTGTCAGTCCTATTCCAACTACCAGAATTCACAAGGATCATCCAGTTGAACAAATCATTAGAGACATATATTCAACACCTCTTAAATAGTAAAGGATGAAAAAGAGTGTTGATGAACAAGCTGTTGTTTGATCAGAACAGAAGAGGATCAACTATAAAGGACTTTCAGGAATTATCTGTTTGAATGTTATCTTTTACAAGTAAGAGCCAAGAGGTAATTCAAGCATTAAAAGATCCAAGCTGGATAAAAGCTATGCAAGGGGAGTTTCTATAGTTCAAGTTACAACAGGTTTGGACCTTGGTGGATTTACCTAATGAAAAAAGGGCCATTGGTACTAAATGGGTGTATAGAAAACAAGGAAGATTGAAAGGAGTCATTGTGATTAAAGAATAAAAGCAAGATTGGTTGCACAGGATACACAAAAGAAAGAAGAATTGATTTATGATGGGTTTTTGCTCTTTGTTGCTAGAATTTTAAAAGCAATTACGTTTTTAGCCTAGGATCATTTAACTGACTTGGTGGTGTAACAGATGGAGTCAAGAGTGCTTTTTTATATGGAAAGATTGAAGAGGTAGTCTTATGTTTGTCAACCACCAGGAATTGAGATCTAGGACTTCCTTAAAGCGTTTTACAAGGTAGAAAAAGCTCTCTAGGGTTTACATCAAGCTCAAAAGTTGGTAGAAACCTTGTAATTATTTGTGGAACAATAGGTTTCAGAGATGGAAAGACTAGACAAGAATTTATTTCTCAAAAAAGGACAAAGGTGATTTCTGATAGTTCAAGTGTTAATGTAGATTGTTGATTCCAATGAACAGATCTTTAACTCCTTAGCTGATGGAAAGGTTTAGTTATCCTTGGATAACATCCAAATTGTACTAAGATTTTGAAACTTTGAGTATATGATATAAATATCGTTGCAAGCTAGTATATTCCACTAAAGAAGAATGATAGTAATGTATGTTTAACACACAGGAAATACCAACCAAACAATAAGCATCAATATAATTTAATACCAAAACACTCTTTGACAGTGTTAGGGGTTTAAAACCTTGAGCTATGATATGATGAAAGACTGATATGATTGTGATATCTTTCTAACTATGACGCGTTTAGGGTTTCCTTTTATAACTAAGGAACACCTAATGGGCTTAAAAACGCGTATAATGATAACTGCACATATCTTTCCTAATTTAACTCATGCTTATCATCAATAGCGTTAATATACTATATTAGAATAAGCAGCACGAAATATTAACTAACAATATTTACTCTATTGGCAGTTACTAACAATGTACTGGCAAGTACTAAACTAATACAAACTAACGGTACTAAAACTTAGACTGTTTCATGAATCTCTAATCAGGGCACTAACATCACCAGCCAGTTTTCAAGTTGAACAGCAACACTAGGTGTAAGTCCATAATTCCCAACAATCCTCCCTCTAAAAATTGATATTCACTTTAGTTATATCAAGGGTTCGTATTATCAACATCTTGAACACTAGGAGGATGTATCCAAACACTTCTTCTCTTTTATTCTTGTGATTGATAAACTTGAGAAGCTTAAATGCATTGTACTCTCAGCTTCAGTTTCTAGCTTCCAGTTCACAATTTTCTGCAAACATTTCCTTGAATGATGTGAGGTCAGCTGTGCTCTTATAACATGTTTAAGCTGGTCAAAAGTACCATCCATCAGCAATTGAGGTGTACTACTACAATTTTCATACAGTTTCCAGCTAATCAGAGTCCAATCCTGTTGATTACTCTAAATTTCATCCTCTGCATTTGGTTCAAACATTACCTTGAGATCTCCCCAAAGCAGCAAATTATAACCTTCTGGAGTATTGTCTTCAAATCTTTTCATCACCAATCTGTGCAAATCCATTAAGTCTTGGTCGAGCAAAATTTCCTCAGCATTTATGAGAAAGAATGTTGTGTTGTTAAACTAGTAATGCCCATCTGTCTATATTCTCTTTAAACAGAAGATCTCATATACACACATATAAGTTTGAGATTCCCAATCAACTTTTAGGATACTTAACAGACAAAATATTTGGAGTCCACATTCCTCATGTTCATCTGGAACAACTATAACACATTCATTAACTCTTCTTTTTCTTGCCGCATAGTCTGTGCCTTCATTATTCAATACTTCTGCCAGATTCTTGTTCGTTTATACCTTAGATTTCTTGGGTGACTTTTCTTACTAGTTATTGATCTGCAATTCTCTTCTATCCTTTTGCCTCCTTTATTTGTATTGCTTACATCTTCTTCAGATCCATATGCTTAAATTCATTTAATCCACTTCTTTCCTTTTTGTATATGCTTCTAAATTTCTTCTAAAGTCTTTTGCTTTAGTTGTTGGAGCAGTGTACTATACCTATATGTTTGAGGATAAAGTAATCATCCTATTCCTGACTGAGCTCTCTGTAGGTGGTTTGTTCCATTATTGCCTCTGCTCTTTTTTGCTGCCAATTGTTTCTTTCATCTTTTAAATTATTCTTTTTATTATGCTAACAAGGTGGCACTTTCTTCAATTGTGTATTTTTCTTTCTTTCATGTGTTAGTCTTATAGCTAGTTCATGATCAGCATCCTTATGGCTTGGAGATTATCATAAACTCTTCAGCCAATAAGCAACATTAGTAGCACTCTTCTTGCTTTTGTTTATTTTTTGTGCTTTGTACAAATTCTGCTAAACTCTTCTCATGTAATATTTGAGCTAAACTTCTAATCCACTTTCAATTTTGAGCATAATCCCTTGATCCCTTCTTTTTACTTTCTCTGGTTTCTTTAGGTTACTTTCTTCAACTAGCTACACCTTCCTTTATCTTTGGTTCAATGGTTGGAAGAGGTTAAAGTGTAGGTATTGATTTGATAGGTCTAGAAGAGTCTTCTACATCTTTAATAGCAACTCTTTTCACCTTAGCTTTCTCTTCCTTCATCTTTATCAAAGTTTAAGCCATAGCTATAGTAACATCCACATCATCAAAGACTGTTATTATAGTAGGAGGAGTCTTGATCCCAATGAACAGATCTTAAACTCCTTAGCTTGATGTAAGGTTTAGTATCCTTAGATAAATCTAAAGGTACTAAGATTGAAACTTTGAGTGTAACATAAGCTTTTACACATGATTTAGAACAAGAATCTACCTCAGAATCTGAACTAGAAGAACTTCCTGAAGTGTATGTGCCATCAAAGCAAAGTGTAGGATGTCTGTCCTTACTTGGTTCGGGGGGTTGAGGGTGGGGACCAATTGGGGGCTTAGCTACCAGTCATACCCTCTAATTCCATCTTGAGCAACCAAGTCATTTTTAGTAGGAGTTTCCACTATTACAGTTCTTCTATTATTCTCTCTTCCTCTGTTTTCTTGATTTCTAGGAGCTCTACATTCTCTTGCAAAATGACCATTTTTATGACAATTATAGCACTCCATTTTCAGGTCCTGTCAAATCCAACTTTTGACCTTTTAATCTGAAACTTTCCTGCTTGTCCTCTAGATGGAAATCTCCTAGACTCTAATTGTATAGCAATGGCATTTCCCATTGGATAAATCTAATTTCTTCTATGTCATTAGGATCAATTTGTTTAGATCTCTCAAGTTGCAATGAGGAGATATAGCTGACTAGCTAGGAAACAATATCTCTGGCATCACTAAGGTTATCTCCAGATGTAGGATTACTTTGAGTATGAGCAGCACTAACTCCATAAGCAGTGTTATCTGCTTCATTTGTGCTGCTATTGTTGTTAGTGTTGTTGGAGGACACAAAAGCCACATTTTGTAGATTTTGACGTGTACTTGATGATCCTGCATGTTCAGGTTCATATATCTTTAAGTTGTTGTACAAGTCATCTAAACTGATGGTTTCTATTTCCTCTTTGTTCCTCCAGATCAATGCATGGAGTCTTATCTCGGATGAAGGAGTCTCAACAGTTTTAAGTTCATGTCCTCTTGCTCAATAACTTCACCTTGGATCTCCAACTGACTAATAAGTTTTTGCAACCTATCAAAAGTTTGATCCATTGTTTCTGAGCTTGATCCAAAAGTTCTCTAATTCTTGCCTTGAGATTGTGTTCTTTAAAACTTTCTTGGATTCCTTGTTTTCTCCATATCTCTTCTCAATGGCTTCCATGAGTAGTTTTGCATCTTTATATAAATGAACTTAAGTTAATCTTATTTTTGAGAGTTACATCAACTGAGTTCCTCTAATAAAGCTTTTCATCTCATTTCTTCTGTCCTATTTATCTTCTGCAGTAGTAGGTTCTATTCCTATCAGTTCTCTAACAGTTCTCTTTAGCACTTTGTTACCATTTTTAATTACTTCCCAGAGGGAGTAATCAGTCATGAGAAAGTATTGTTCTATCCTCATTAACCAGAGATCATAATCCCCTGGGTTGAGGATAGGGAGTTTTGCAGTCAGAGTTGTAGAAGTAGTTCCTGCCTCCATCTTATCACTGAGAATTAGATCTTGTATGTGTTGTTGGTTTCTTCTTATTCAAAGCTTCACAACAAGCTCTGATACCACTTGTTGATCCCAATGAACAGATCTTGAACTCCTTAGCTTGATGTAAGGTTTAGTATCCTTGGATAAATCCAAAGGCACTAAGATTGAAACTTTGAGTGTATGATATAAACTATGCGGAATCTAGTTTATACCACTAAGAAGAATAACAGTAATGAATGTTTAACACACAGAAATATAACCAAAACAATAAGCTCCAATATATTAATACGAACACTCTTTGACAGTGTTAGGGTTTACAACCTTGAAGCTATGAAAAACTATGAAAGACTGATATCTAGATCTATGCCTTAGGGTTCCTTTTATACACCAAGGAAACCCTAATGGGCTTACAAAATGCGTATAATGATAATGCATATCTATTCCTAATTTAACTCATGCATATCATAATAGCAGTACTAACTATAAAAGACTACAGTACTAAGTATTAACTAACAATACTAACTATACTGGCAGTACTAACAATGTACTGGCAACACTAACTATTTTAGCTAGCAGTACTAATAACTTAGACTATTTTCTTTAAACTTCAACAGCAACACAATCTTGAACCAGCAGTATTAACTTCCAAAACTAACAGTAGTAACTTCAGAAGCCTTCAATTCCCAACAACCCTCCCCTAAACTTGATATTCACCTTGTTAATCATCAAGTTTCTTCAGTATTAGCATCTTGATCATTAGAAGGATGTATCCAGACACTCTTCCACTTCTGAAGTTGTGATCTTGTAAATCTGAGAAGCTCAAATGCCTTCTTACTTTCATAATCAACCTCTAGTCTTCTATTTAATATCCTTGAAAGCATTTTATGAGTTAGAGGATATTTCTTCTCAATCATCATGTGAATAGCTACTCCAGTATTCATCAACATTACATGAACTCCACATGAGTCAAACAATCTCCAGCTTATCAAGTTGTAGTCTTGTTGATTCTTCCAGATTTCATCTTTTTTATTAGGCTCAAATAAGGTCTTCAGATCTCCCCAAAGTAACAAGTCATATCCTTCTGGACTTGTTGTCTCATATCTTTCATTTACCAACCTATGTAGATCTAACATAATCATCAAACATCTCATTGAATATCTTGTAATTCTTGGAACTTCCATCTACTCCGATGATTTGATAATACATCATATTTTCATTTAAAATATGTGTCTTCCAATCAACAATTGGATATTTGGTGGCCAGAGATTCAACATCAATAACAACATCATCCCTTGGAACTACATCCATACTATCTCTAAGCTCCTCTTTTTCAGCATCATTATCCTCTCCTAGTTTCTGTTTCTTGGAACTTTCTTCTTTAAAACCTGCTCTTGGTCTCTTTTTAGTGCTTTCTGCTTGCTGTTGACTGCTATCATCTATAGGCTTAAAGTCATCAATCCACTTCTTCTCTCTTTCATATAGTTTCTGAACTTCTTCAAAGTTCTTGTGCTTTAGTTGTTGATGAGTGTACTTACCCATATGTTTGAGGTAAGTAATCATCCTGTTCCTGACTTGAGTTCTTGTAGGTGGCTTGTTCCTTATTGCCTCTGCTCTTTCTACTGCCAATTGTTTCTTTCTTCTTTCAAAGAATTCTACAAACAATCTGGCTCTTTCTTCGATTGTGTACTTTTCTTGCTCTTCATGTGTCAGTCTTATAGCCAGTTCATGATCAGCATCTATTCTGGCTTGAATTTCATCAAACTCTTCAGCTAAAGCAGCACTAGTAGCTTCTTCTTGCTTTTGTCTTTCTTTTTGTGCTTTGTCCAACTCTGCTAACTCTTCCTTATGTAATCTTTGAGCTAACTCTGCATCACTTTCAATTTGAGCTAACCCTTGATCCCTTCTTTTTACTTTCTTTGGTTTCTCAGGTTCTTCTTCAACCAGTACACCTTTACCTTTGTCTTTTGGATCAATAGTTAGAAGAGGTTGTAGTGTAGTTATTGATCTGATAGGGCAGGGAGAATCTTTTATATCTTTAATAGCAACTCCTTTCTCCTTAGCTTTCTCTTTCTTCATCTTTATCAAAGTCTAAGCAATGGTAAGATCTTCATCTATAAATGCAGTTACAACAGTTGTTGGAGGTGTTCTAGGTTCAGCAGTACTAATAGCTACACCAGCAGTAGTAACTGGTGCACTAACAGCACTAACTCCAGTAGTAGCAGTATGAACTGTCTCTCCTTCAACATCTTCTATGTCATCATCAAGTACATCAAAGTCACTATCTTAGAACATTGACTTTGTCATGTCACTTTCCCTCCCCTGTTTGGATGCATCCTCATCATCTAAATCATCATCAAAAGACTCAACCTGCCTGTATATCCTCCTTCTTAGGTGTGAGATGATTGACTTCCTCTTTCTTTCTAATTTCTTGACTCTTTACTTTAGTTTGAGGATCTCCACAGCTTATGCATCCTTCTCTTTCTCCAAGTCAAGCACATGTTTTGACAATTGTGTACATATAGCCATTAATTCTTTCAGTTTCAGCCTACCCTCATCACTTCCAGGTGTATAACCTCCCGTGAGAGGTGAATCATGGGGTGTAGGTGGTATAGTGTCCATCAATTCAAAAGTATGTTCCATGCTTCCCTCCTCACTTCCATATGTGTGACCTTCTGGGAGAGGTGGTTCATTGGGCTTTTCAAGCACTCTCTCAGACCTAGTCTGAACAAGAGCACCCCCTATGGTTTCTAGCTCCTAGGACTGTCACCTGAACCAATTTCCTGAGAAAAAGGATCATTAGACATTGCCGTAGTCTGGGTCCTAATTATGTTATCACTGTTCTGTGCTGCAACTAAACTAGCAGTAGTAGTGATAGCCCTTTCCACACTGCCACCCCCTCTTTATGGACAGTCTTATCTGGTCCAAGGTCTAGAGGCACACTAGTCTGAGGTAACTCAGTAACCTTTTTGGCTCTCCTATGTTTTTGAGTCTTTCTTTGTTTTCTTTGATATGTAGATGGAGATGGGAGTATTTTCTCAATGTGAGCTTTAGTTTGAAGTTCATAGGAAACTATTGGAGGTGTTTCAGTTTGAAGTGATTCAGTTTGAGGTTTTGAAACATTTGGTTGTGAGGTAGAGGGTGTGGGTTGGGGTTCAGGGGGTATTGCTAAACCTTCACCCTCAGGTGCTTGGTTTTGCACCAACATAGAGTCAAAAAGTGGAGTAACTTTTCTTGAAATTTTTTTACTTTTCCTTGCCATATTAGCGAAAACCTTTTTACTATGTGTAGGTATCTCATAAGTATCATTAAAATGTTCTCGTAAATCTTTAAGCTGGTTATTCAAAAAGAGTTGTAAAAACCTTGGATACATTAAAAATCTCTTTGGATCAAAGTTCCTCAACATACCATCAAAA
>BQNB010105215.1:11606-23653 GCA_026074375.1 Tanacetum coccineum
AGCAGACCACAGCCTCAAGACCTATCAAAGCGTTGACAGTGTACCCGCCAAATACATATACAACGCTTGTCCCTAGGGTGCTTCCAACAAAGAGTCAAGTGAAAATTAATATTTTTACACTCATACAACTCTTTTTGGAATTTGAAAAAAACTTTAAAAAGAGAATTACACCAACTGGGCTCATTGAAGGGGAAAGGGGTTTTGAACAAACCAAGGAATGTTATCTTACGAAGGTCATTCCATTCTTCAAAACACTTAAAGAACATTTTGAGGGCATTCAAAAGGCTCTAACTAAAGAAATTAAAGAAATGAAAGATGTTTTTGAAGAATTGGAAGCTGAGGTTGACCAAAATGTTGTTGACAGGAAACATAATGAGATTGAACAGAAAAACCTTCTTATTGCACATGATAAATTAATTGCCGATTGCTTGTCCAAAGAAGTGTTTTATGTTGCAATGAATTCTGAGCTTAATGTTTCTAGATTTACTAAAATGCATGATGCTCACACTATTGTTGAGGCACGTTGTCTGGAACTTGAAGCTAAGCTTTTTAATTTACGTTATAAGATTCAAAATGATAATCATAATGAGTTAGTTAAATAGTTTTCCAATCTTGAGGTAAATCACTTAAACCTACAGTTAAAGTATCAAAACCTTAAAGAAAGTTTTAGAAATAATCCATCAACACCCGCTAGAGATACTCCTGATTTTGACTCAGCCTTTGTAATCGGAAAAATGAAAACTTCTCTTCAAGGAAAGGACAACGTCATTAATAAATTAAAAATGAAAATCTCTCACTTGCAAGAGACCCGTAGTGAAGTTGACTGTACACTTGACTTCAGGGCCTTAGATTTTCAGATCACTCAGTTAATTGAAAAAGTCAATGTTCTTCTAGAACAAAATGAGCTTTTTAGGGCTGAAAATGCAAAAATTAAGCAGCATTACAAAGAATTGTATGATTCTATTAAGATCACTCGTGCTGAGCATATAGAGCAGATAACTGCCTTGACAACTGAAAATGAGAATCTAAAAGCCCAAATGCAGACTAAAATGAAAAGTGTCACTAAGGATCATGTAAAACCAACATTTCTTGCACCAGGCAAGTATGCTATAGATGTTGAATCGATTCCCCATCACAATAGGAACAATGGGGAAGTTCATCTAGATTATCTCAGGTATCTTAAGGAAAGTGTAGAAACCCTTCACAAAATAGTGAAGGAAGCTAAGGTTGAACGATCCTTAGATAGGTCAATAGTATTTGCTTGACGTTACACTAAAAACTCTCAGGAACTCTTAGAATATGTGATTGGTACTTGTCCGAAAGACTTTAACAAATGAGATAAAAAGCATGCTCCTACCCCTTTAATTAGAAAAAAGTAAGTTACTTTTGAATAACAATGTGACACGTTAAATAGTAACACACACATACATGTAGGGCAACTAAACACTCAGCATTGCTATATGAGTAATATGTTGCACAATGCTAGAGATCATAGGCTAGGAGCAATAACCAAGAAAATTAAGATCCGCCAGCTAAAGGTGTCAACAAGAAGAAGTAGAAGAAACACTCTAGGGGGGACAAAAAATTATGTCTAACTTAAGAACCACGAATCGCGTTGATTTCGTAGTCGCTCTAAGGTATGTAATTAATTCAAAATTTGCTTTGTTTGCCAAACATTGTTAATCTGTAAATCTGATATGTGTGTGGTTGATTATATGCACAATCAGTGATAGGCACCACCCTCTATTCATAATAGTCTCATAAGTTGTATCGCAAAGTTAAGCAAGTTTAGAAACCTAAGCAAGTTAGGCAAGTATGGAAACCCACAGGCAAAGTGCTTACTAGTGTTGGTCATCAATGGAGACCCATGGGTAGAGTATTCACCTTAGGAGAACAGTGCCCTTTAACTAGGCTCACTGCACCCAAAGTAGTATATGCTATGCAAGAACAGTATTCAGGCCATTCTCTGCTAACAAACAGGAACCCAAACCAAATTGGGGAACCAACTTTCCAACCTCTCCATTTTTATGTTTTCAATGCAGTTCGTACAGATCGTCCTTTAGTATTTGGACTCAGGCAATTCAAAACATATGACTGGAGATCGCTCACGGCTCAGGAATTTCGTGAAAAAGTTCATCGGGATAGTTAGATTCAGGAATGACCACTTTGGTGCTATCATGGGTTATGGAGATTACGTGATTGGTGACAGTGTGATCTCCAGGGTATACTATGTGGAAGGACTAGGACACAATCTGTTTTCGTGGAAATTTGTGATGCTGACTAGAGTGGATTCAGGAAACATACTTGTTATGTTCGAGACACGGATGGTGTTGAATTAATTAAAGATTTTTGTGGTTCAAATTTATACACTATCTCGGTCAAAGACATGACAAAGTCCTCCCCAATCTGTTTGTTGTCCAAAGCCTCCAAGAATAAATCATGGTTATGGCATCGATGTTTAAATCACTTGAACTTCGGCACCATCAATGACCTTGCAAGAAAGGATATCTCGTAAAAGTTACCTAGCTAAAGTTTGGGAAAGTCATCTTGCTTTACTGTCAATAGGAAAGAGCAAAAAGCATACCCACAAACCCAAACCTAAAAACACCAACTTGGAAGTTCTTAATACCCTTCATATGGATTTATGTGGCCCGATGCGAGTGCAAACAGTTAATGGGAAGAAATACATTTAGTCATCGTTGATTACTATTCTCGGTTTACTTGGTAAAGTTCTTTGAGATTCAAACGATGCAAACCACAGCGGTTGTCATCAAATTCTGATGCAAATACAAGTCGGTCTCAACAAAACTGGTAGATACGTCTCGTAAACGATTAATGGCACAGAATTTGTCAATAAGATTTGATTGATTATTATGAAGTGTCGACATTTTTCACCAAAAAGAGACAGTTTCGAGGACCACAACAGAAGGCGTTGTCGAAAGACAAAACCCCGTACCCCGTAGAGGCCGCTTTAGAACAAATGGCTGATATTTTTCCAAGGCCCATGTTTTTATGGGCCGAAGCTGTGGGACTGCTGTTACACCCAAAAACGATCTCATTCACACCCGTCTTGACAAAACACCATATGAACTGGTGTGATAAGAAGCCTGGTCTTACATTTTTACGGTCTCTGGTTGCTCTTGGTTACCTACAATGGACCTCGAAGATCTTGGAAAATTGAGACCAACGGTGATTTGGAATTTTGTAGGCTATACACAGCAGGAAAGGTTATGAATCTACAACAAGAGAACCGAGAATTATGAACTATTCACCTTTAATTTGATGAGCTGGCTGCGCATATGGCTCTATACAACTCAGTACCAAGACCCGCTACTACTTTCTGACGCCTGGACTAATAAGTTCAGGGCTCGTACCTAATCCGGTTCCTGGAGTTCCTTATGTACCCCCCACAAATAAAGAACTGGAGATCTTATTCCAACTAATGTTCGATGAATACTTTGAACCTCCTCTTTTTGAAAGACTGGTCTTTCTTGCTCCAACAGTTTCAGCACCAGTCAATTCAGCCGGTACACCTTCATCTACTTCCATTGATTAAGATGCACTTCTCGAAGAATTATCGTCCTCTTCGTCATTACAATCTCTTGTATACATCAAGGGCGGTTAAGCTGATTCTACTCTCTCATGGAAGGACAATCCCTTTGGTCTTGTTGACAATCCCATCCTTCATAAATGTATCTGCTCCGGAACTAGTTCAGATGCAGCATCATATGGGATCTTAGATTGCAGAATCTCATATGTCTCTCAAACATTCATCATCTGGAGAAATGGAGCAAGGATACCGATGGATATTATTATTGGAATCCCTCTCGGTCGGATTCCACCAGAAAAACAACGGGAAACCGATGCTTTTGGTGTAGTATAACTCTGTACTATCAAACATCAAAAAAGGTCGAACAAAAGAACTTCAAATATGCAATTACTGAAGATTGCTGGTTTTAAGGCTATGCAAGACTCTAAAGTATAAAAGGAGGCCAGCGAGTTGTCCTGGTCAATTATTCTAAAATTCAGTCAAACTTATCTCTCTAAAACCGCCCCGTAACTCCCTGACTTGATCCATTTATTGATTTGTGATTTTTGTGGTTGCTTTTGCTAAGGTATCTTTTGTATATTGTTCTATGTCTAGTATACATCTTATATCTTGAAAATGGATGTCTAATTCTAACAAAATCACTATGAATGAAGGTTTTCGACTAGTTTCATCATCTATTTCATTATGTGTGTCTAGTGTGATGTTCTCAGTGCTGGGATAGACCTATAATGGATGTATGATGCCTCGTTATTGTCTTATTTGAATCCTCTTTCATGATTTAGTGGTTTGAATGATTTTCGTAACTCGCTTTGACCTTTTAAGGTCAAAGTTCATTGTTTGTTGTTGATTGTTGTTTCTAAATGTTGGAAATCGTTTAATGATGTTATCTAAGTGATTTACATGTGCCCTCTTGATCTTGGTTGCTGATTTATGTGGTTTAGTAAATAGCGTGTTATCTATGTGCTTGGTAGCGAGTTAGGTGCTTCTTGGTAGCGAGTTAATATAATATAATTTTATCATGAACAGGCAACTCGCTACCCTGTAGCGAGTTGATGAAGATATTTTATTAATAATTAAATATTCAACTCGCCATTTCGAATTTTTCAAATTTTCTAGCGAGTTAATATAATATAATTTTATCATGAACAGGCAACTCGCTACCCTGTAGCGAGTTGATGAAGATATTTTATTAATAATTAAATATTCAACTCGCCATTTTGAATTTTTCAAATTTTCTAGCGAGTTATGCATATTTTACAGCGAGTTGGTTAGCAAGGTGTGTGTATTATCTTGGTAGCGAGTTGGGTGATATTATAATTTAAAGTGTTGTCATTTGGGAGTATTTGAGAATTATCAGTGTGCTTTTTGCCATAATTATTCCAAGGTTGACTTCCATTGACCTCAGAATTGACCATATCTATTCTAACATCATACATATATGTATGTATGTCTTGTTGTTGGATTTGTCTATGCAGATACTATGGCTGACTTGAACAATCCTGCTGATACTATACCTGCTGAACAAGCTCCTGCTATCGCACCACCGACCATAACGGATGATCAGATTCTTCCGTTAAGCAAATGGGTGCCCATTGGCAAGAGTGACAGTGTGCTCGATGTACAGAAGTCCCAGAGGAATCCTATCTTCTTAATTGTTCTGGCCATACTGAAAAACACTAATTTCTTCAGGGCCTTCACAGCATCATCTACGATTCCTGTTATCTACATTCAGCAGTTTTGGGACACCATGTGCTTTAACTCATCCACAAGATTGTATAGCTGTTAGTTGGATGAGCAATGGTTCAATCTACACAAAGATATTCTCAGAGATGCACTTGATATCACTCCGGCCAATGATAACAATCCCTTCGAGGCTCCACCTTTGAGTGATACTATAATTGAGTATGTCAACACTTTGGGATACCCTAGCATGCTCAGGAACGTGTCTGCAATGTCTGTTAATGCTCTCTATCAACCATGGAGAGCCATCCTGTCTATGATCAACATGTGCCTCACAAGTAAAACTGCTGGATTTGACAGGCCAAGACATCCTGTGCTTCAGATTCTTTGGGGTAACACTCATCACTCTAACATTGACTATGCTGAACGGATTTAAGAGGAGTTTGTTCAATCCATACAAACCTTCCTCACTAACAGGAAGAACTTAGCTACGGAAGCTCGCGAATAGAAAAAGACCCTTCATCTGCTAATCCCAAATGTTAGGTTCACCAAACTTATCATCCACCACTTGAGAACCAAGCACAACATACATCCAAGAACCGGCTCGCCTCTTCACTATTCACATGAGGAAAGCGTTCTGAACACCCTCAGGTTTGTTGGAAAGGATGGAAGGGAAGTCTTTGGCATGCCAATACCTGATGCTCTTCTCACTGATGAAATCACAAGTGCACCTTACTACAGTAGATACCTGGAGCATGTAGCTGAGTATCAACGTTGTCTGGATGAAGAACACGGTAAAGCAGAGGAAGAAGATGTTACCGAATCTCCCAAAGCTGCCAAGGCTACTAAATCCAAGACAGCTAAGCAGACTAAGCCCTCAGCACCTAAAGCATCTAAAGTCACAAAACCACCCAAACCAACACCAACAACAACTGAACCCTCCAAGAAAGACCAAAGTAAAAAGCGTAAACTGGTCAAGGAGACATCTGATGCACCATCTCCCGCAAAACGATCTAAAGCTGGTAAGGTGACAAAGCAGCGAAAGCCAAAGAGCCCTCTGCAGTTGGTTGATGAGTTTGTTGACGAAGGTGTTCCAGAACAGGAACCTGTTTATGGTGATGAAGAAGCAGACATTCAACGGGCCGTGGAACTAAGCATTAAGGAACAAGCAGAACGTACTCAGGGACCAGCTCGTCCGGTGGTTATAAGGGAACCTGACTCTGGGAGAATTCAACCGCTTCCTGATGTACAGGGAAAGGGAAAAGAGAAGGTCAGCGATGAACAAGTAGCTCTTGATCTTCTCACCCTTCAGACACCAAAGAAAAAGAGCCCTGCTGAACAATATATCTTCCAGAGGCGCACACCTACCACAACTGAACCCTCTGGTCACGCTGAATCTCCTTTATTGTATGCGGAACTGGGTCTGACTGACAGTGAGACGGAATCTGATGAGGAAGTGTCTCCTGAGATTAATGCTGGAACTCAAGATGAAGGCCAGGCTGGACCAAACCCTGGTATACAAGATGAAGGCCAGGCTGGATCAAACCCTGGTGATGCTGCAGAGTCCCAACCTCAGTCAAGTCATGCTGGACCAAACCTTGAACACATGGACTTCTAGGTCACTAATGCTTCAACTCAACAAAACCCTGAGCAAATGGATGAAGAGTTTACTACAACAGCTTACCCAAGTGTTCAGGAAAACCTCAAACTCCCAACTGAAGATCAAGTGATACTTGAAGAACCTGCAAGCTCCGCTGGAACCCTGTCTTCTCTAAAAAATCTTGACAAGGAACTCAGCTTCACCAATCAATTCCTTGTGGAGAAATCTCAGGAAGACAAACCTGATAAATCCAATACTGAAGCGGAGGTTCAGTCAATGGTCATGGTTCCCAATCATCAGGACACCTCTTCAGTTCCTCTAATGACCACTTTAGTTATCGATCTCACAATGTCATAACCTGTCTCCACAATGGTTCAAGCACCACTACCAACATCAACAGCAACTGTCACAGCAATCACAACAACATCTCTTCCACCATCTCCACCTCAACCACAACAAAGCACCACAAATTCGATCCTTGTCCGTCGCATAGGTGAACTCGAACAACATATGGCGGATCTATTACAAGACAATTTAGCCCTGGGGGAAAGGTTGGATAAACATGGAACACGGCTATACAACTTGGAGAATCTCGATATTCCCCACAAGGTAAGCCAAGCTGTTGATGAGATAGTTACTGATGCAGTAGATTGGGCAATGCAAGCTCCACTACGAGCTCGCTTCAGGGATCTGCCCACTGTCGATATGAGAAATTAATGCAAACGCGAATGTTTGAAGACGACTCCTACAAGGCTAATAATGTTTACAAGGACTTGTATGAAGCCCTGCAGAAGTCCTTGGAGTTAGATTATTCAAATCAACGTCTAGCTGATCAGGAAGAAGCTCGTAAAAAGCGACGAAAGAGACGTGACGCACCAAGATCTCCTCTTAGGTCTCCACCATCACAGCCACCTCCTCCACCTCCTCTAACAGACGCATCTTGTGATCCAGGTACTTCAAGAGCTTCATAAAAAATGGTGAAAACGGAACTCGTCGAAGCTATTGATTCTTTAGTTCCCCTTGACGAACACTTTGCTACTTTTCGAGGTAATTAGTCGAGGGGGTTCGAGATTCTTAGTTTTCTTGAGTGTTTACTTCATAACATTGCGTGAGGACACGGCAATACCTTAGTATGGGGGATTTTGGTATGTGCTTAATTACACATACCATTTTCCATTAAAAACGGACTTAAATGACTAAAAACGTACCAAAAATACATTGTATTTGTATGTTTTGCATTTGTATTGTGCAGGAAATGGATATTCAAGAAAAGGAACAAAAAGAAAGCCAAAAACAAACAAATCCAAGCACGGAATGGAAAGGACAAAGTCAAAAGTCAGCCAAGTGAAAGAAAATACAACTTGAGGGGCTAAAACTGCCAAACCTCAAGTTGTATTACAAAAGATAAAAAGCAAGGGTCAAAATTGCAAACCGGGCAAAGATTGCATTCAAGTTATATAACTTGAGGGGACAAAACTGCCTACTTACCCAAAAGCCTTCTTTCCCGCCCCAACAAAAACCCAGGTACAACTTGGATGTCGTCCCATACCTTCTACCCTGCAAAACCACTCAACACCCTAGCCAAAATCATTTTATCCACCCTACTATTTCCCCCCAGCTGTATAAAGGCCATGTTGGCAATCCCTCACCATTCCCAAGTATTGTCAATGGCTGAGATTGATTCCAAAGAAGCACAAAAGAAATTGAAGGCTGGGATTTGTTTTAAAATCTCCTCACACAACAAGCACACTTTGTTTTGTCTCTACAAAGAAACACAGAAGAAAGAAGTCCAAGAGAAGAAGACTTCGGCTATAAAATAGAGCTTTTTGTAAGCCTTTGAGGCATGTTAGAGTCTAGTTAGTTTTTAATTTTTTTTAACTTCACTTATTTTCAGTTATTTACAGCTTTTACTTTCAGCTTTGTAACACTTTCAAGTTTTAATGCAAATTTAAGTTTTTAAGTCAATTTACAATTCCAAGTGTTAAGTTTCTTGAATGTGTTGATTTGTGTTTAAAAAGCTCTCAACACAGCTTGTTTATAAGCTGCTTTAATTAAGTAAGTTTAAAAAGTTAAGTAGTTAAGAGAAAATTACAAAAATCACTCTTAAATATACCACAGCTTGTTTTATGGATGATAAGCCAGTTCTGGATGGGCTTATGGACTCTCACTAGCTTGTTTTATACAAGTTAGAGCTTGTAGATTCTTGGTTTAGCCCTGTTTTGAGCAAGGGTGTTGTAAGTTTCTCTTTCTCATATTTCTCTTAGCTACTACAGAACTGCTTATTAGTGTTTATTTGTTACTTATGTTTGCTTATTTGTGCTTCATCAGAATGCTTTTAGTGCTTATCTTGCTTAATTGTTAGTTTAAAAGTGATTTGTGCAACTTTCTTAGTTAGTACTGTTAGTTCATTTGATAAAACTGTTAGATATAAGTTAATACTGTTAGAATGATTTGGCTTATTTAAGTGCTTATTCTTGATTAAAGTCTGCTTATAAGTGTTTTAATTTGTCACTTGATGATCTGTTTTTAATTAGCTTGAAATAAAAATGATTTTTGAAAACTTTAAGGGCTGTTTGAATCAAGCAGTACTAACTTCAAGTTAGTACTGCTAGTTCATTTTCTTGGATTTCAAAGGTAGCAGTACTAACTCAACACTAGCAGTACTAACTCCAAGTTAGTACTGTTAGTTAAAACTGTTAGTACTGGTGGTTCATTTTAGCTTATCAGCTTATTATTTCTGCTTATTTAAGATTTCCTTAGTTTTTTAGAGTAAATTAAACCATTTTCCTTTACTGTCTTTAGGAGTAAGCTTATTTAAGCTTATTTTCCTTTTCAAAATAATTTTAAGAGTTCATCAGTTTTAGTTTTCTAGCTTATTTATCATTATAGTCTATTCTGGTTGCTTATTCTTATGCTTAAGTGCTTATTTTGGGTAGTTAAACTTCTGTTTTAGCTTATTTGCTTATTTCTTGTATCTTTGTGTTTTATTAGCCTAGCAGTACTAACTTAAAGCTAACAGTACTAACTTAAAGCTAGCAGTACTAACTCCAAGTTAGTACTGGTAGTTAATACTGTTAGTACTGTTGTTAGTACTGCTGTGTTTCTCTTGTTTAATTTAGCTTAATTGCATGCTGAATTTGCTTATTTAGAGTTAGTTTAGCTTATTTGTCTGTCTTAAGCTTAATTGAGGTTATTTGTGTTTTAGCTTTTAAAGTTTTAGTGTTTTCTCATTTCTAGCTTTTATGTTTGTTTTAGCTTATTTTCCTTGCTTATCTTTGTGTGCTTTTGCTAATTAGGTCTAGTGCCCTATCATAATCGTATCCTTGTCATATTCAAACATCAATCATCAATCATCAATCGTCTCTCGATTTTCCATTCTAGCCTCGTTGGGACAAAACGACCTGGGAACACTCTATACTGCTTCCGGTTTTATTGGTCTCGCGGATCCTGATCCTTGCTGTGTATTCATATTTGTTTACTTTTATCTATGTATAAAGAGGGTTAAGTTCGAGCGAGTCAAGGTGCTTGGTTGGTTGCTTGAGGTGCTAAGCAAGCTAGCAAGGAGATGACAAGGTGAGGTTCTAGCTAGTTTGGTTTAAAAATGGGTAAAAAGAAAGAAAAATGGTGCCAATTTAGTTTAGGGTTTTGGCTTAGGATTTTGGGTTTAAATTCAAGTTAGGTTTAGGGTTTAAGATAGATTAGGGTTTAGGATTAATGTTTAGGATTTATATTAGGGTTTAGGATTAAGGTTTAAGGTTTAGTTTTAAGGTTTAGGGTTTAGTTTTAGGTTTAAAATGAAAATAGGGTTTTAGGGTTTCATTTAGGGTTTAGGGTTCTAAATTAGGGTTTTAGGATGAATTAGGGTTTAGATTTAGGGTTTAAAAGTCATTTATTAAGTGCTTGTACCTTGTGCTAAAGTGGTGGTAAAGTTTAAACATGATTTAGGTGCTTAAATGACCTAATTAGGTTTTTAGGTATGATTAGCTTGTACATTGTACTTTAGAAAGTTGTAACTTGATTTAGGAGGGAAAAGATATTCAAATGTTGTGTATTGATACTTGTACATATGATTTAGAGGCTTGTACATTCATTTTATATGTATACATTACATATAATTAGGGTTTTGATATAAACGTTAACGTTTAATGCTTGTTTTCAAATAACATTTTGAAAAGTACGTTAAATGGATAATGTACTTAGTAAAAATGATATTAAGATATAGACTTGACATATTAGGATGTTTACACGATATAAACATAGATATAGATGGCATTGGTGGAGGTTGCGTCAGCTCGTTTACTTTAGAGATGCAAGTTACGTTGCATAATGAGATAAAGCAAAAATTTTCCCTGTATAAAGGTGGTATATAAAGTGCATCTAATTTAATAGTTGGATATTATAGTGCATCTAATTTAATAGATGGATAATTACATTGATGAAAATTACGGGTTGTTATAGTCTCCCTCCCTTAAAAGAAATCTCGTCCCGAGATTTAGTTGGATGCTAGAGTGATGTTTGCAAACAGATGTGGATACTTGGCACAAATTTGATCTTCACGTTCCCATATAAATTCTGGTCCTCTTTTAGAGTTGCATCATACTTTGACTATAGGAATACAACTTTGTTTCAGTTGCTTGACTTCTCGATCCATGATCTCCACTGGTTCTTCTACAAAGTTGAGTTTGTCATCGAGTCGAAGCTCTTTCATTGGAATGACAAGGGATTCATTAGATAAGCATTTCTTTAGATTAGAAACATGGAAAGTATTGTGGATATTACTGAGCTCTTCAGGAAGCTCAAGTTTATATGCCACTAGGCCAATCCGTTCAAGGATTTTGAAAGGTCTAATGTACCAAGGGTTAAGCTTTCCTCATTTTTCGAATCAGATGACACCTTTACGAGGTGATACTTTTAACATAACTCGATCTCTAACGTGAAATTCTAAAGGCTTTCGTCTTATATTGGCGTAACTTCTTTGCCGATCTCTTGCAGCTTGCAAGCATTGTCGAATTTGCGCTATCTTTTCAGTGGTTTCATGGATTATTTCTGGTCCTGTAAGTTGAATATCTCCAACTTCGGCCCAGCAAACAGGTGATTTGCACTTTCAACCATAAAGTGCCTCAAATGGTGATGCCTTGATACTGGCATGGTAACTGTTATTGTATGAAAATTCTACTAATGGTAAGTGTTTTTCCCATCCTTTTCCAAAATCTATAA